>WWET01002436.1:81177-105086 GCA_011038615.1 Limnodynastes dumerilii
TTTTTTTCCACTAAATACTTAAGCAAAATTTTGAAAACAGAGACATAAGTATGTTGGTGATATATTCACATTTTTATCTGTAATATAGATAACCAATTAGTATATACACATATATTAATGAATGTATCTTGCAATAAGTTACCTTAAACATATTCTGTTGTCATTTTTGGAGACAGTGCATGATTCTCCTAGCTGGAATTTACCCTTTAACCACATTGGTAAACTCCTCTCAAACTCCAGTATGGTCCGAGCTCTCTGCATGTAGAAAAAGAGAAACGATTGCTGTATTATTGACATTTTATATATGTTTTTTAATATAACCATTGGATAAATGAGCTTGTCCAGAACACTCAGGACCTGACTCTCGCGTTTTAAGATTAAAAGCACATGAACACAAATAATATGCAATTATGGCCATGTTTCTAGTTCTATCTATCTTTATAGAGAGCCCATCCATAGTGTGTGTGGACACATTGCCATCATTTTTATCATCATCATTATTACATACACAAGGGGTTAGGCAGGTGTAATAAGATATGTAAATGCATCTATATTGTCCTTGGTCCAACATGGGATCACCTGTTGCTGGCCATTTGGTCATAAAATATTTTACATCTAGTTCAGGCATAGATTACTTCACCACTTCAAAAGTCTTAAAACTACAAGCAGCCATCATGCTTTGCTGGGTAAAGCCAGGTAATGCCTTTGCTGTGGTAGAATGCTGGGAGTTGTACAGTTGTGCTCAGTTAGACCTTTCCCAAAATCAGGGGAAAGTGTGCCATACATGGCAGCCCAACTTGCTGGGAGAAGTTGAATAGGACTTCAGAAATCATTAATACTTGTTCACTTGTCAATTAGCAGCTACTGACTTCCTGCAGAGATCAGACAATGGAGCTACAATTACCCATTCAATGTCCTACATTAAATGGTAAATAAACAAAGTTTTAATGATTTACTAATGGGTTTCAATCTAGCTTTCTCACCATAAAAGATGCATCTTAGATGGGAAATGTGTATGTGAACCCCACTGTAGTTTCGCCACACTTGCTGAAGTGCTGAAGGTTTAGTTGTGTGCAACTAAGAAGGTATTTAGTTAAGCAAAATGTGTAATCACATAATCACAAAAACTATGTATGCACAACTATGAATTGCCTCTCTCAATTTGTGTGTTTGAAAGCATAAATGTTAATTGCAAGGTGATAAGTATGATTGCTTATTATGAATAAAGCTTCATGTCAGCACCTGTGAACCAGATTAGTAGCCTTTATAGGAATGAATATGGCTATATTATGACAGCTGTTTCTTCCTGTAGCATATATGTATGTTATATACTGTAGCATATATGTATGTTATATACACACCTGTAATCTCCAAATATGCTCACTTTCCTTTGAAATCTTCTCCACTGTTTCTCCCATCAATGCAATTAACATGTTTAGAAGGAGCACAAACGTCAGTATGACATAAGTGATCAGGAGAAGCAGAAACAGAACGGGGTATTTCGAGTCATGCTGGATCTCCAGGTCTCCGAGTCCAATAGTGAGTTTAAAAAGTTCCACTATAGCCGTGCTGAAACTTTTATATGCGCTGCATTCGTCACCATCAGCACAGTTTTCAATTAGCGAGGCAAGCGCTGTTTCAAGAGAAGAACAAATGCAAATCGATTAGTGTCTACAACTTTGCACACACATAGGGTGCAGTGGCTCTAGCTCAGGTATAGGCAACCTGGGTGGGGTTGTAAAACTACAATTCCCATCATGCTCTGCCATGTATCAGCTATTGGATCATGATGGGTGTTGTAGTTTAACAACACCCAGAGTGTTGAAGGTTGTCTATACCTGCTCTAACTGAATACATTCTTCTGCCCACTGGAATCCAGCAGTCTTTAATTCACAAGAGTGACAATATTAAAGCAAGTAACCACCATCTAATTCCCACCTGAAGAACTAGCTAAAGGAATTGCAGTGAGCATATAGTGGACAAATCCATGATAGCTATGTTACTGTAGGCTAAGGATACACGAATATAATTATGTAATAATTGAAATATACATGTATATCTACTATCTGCCATTAAGCCTTAGCAACATTTAATTATTATAGAGTTTCTCTTAATTGACTAGAAAGTGAGATATATATTTATAATGTGTTATGTAAACATTACTTACCTACTCCAAACCCAAACAAAAACAGAATGTAAACAAATAAGAACTTCAGAACATCATTCAAGATGACCTGGAAGAAAGTAATATTCAATGTTGAGGTTTAATGTTCAGCTTAAGGTTTATGGTATGAAAGTAAAAAGATTGGTGTATATAGACTGATATAAACTGATCACAAAAAGTGTGTTACTTATTATGCAATACTAAGAAGACAAAAATCCTTCTTTATAAAAGAAATAACAGGAGTAAAACAAGACAGAGAAAAGTAATATATACAGCGGTTTAACATTTCATCAGGTCTACCCTGGATATGTAAATCATGATGTGCTCAAATTAACAGCATGATTTGTTTTACGTTATTTAGCAACTACAGTTGGATTTTGAGGCCAAGTATAAGGCACATGTGGAGAAATAACTTGGTCCTCGATACAGAGTCTGAAAATTAGAGAGAATCAAGACAAAAATTACACTTGGGCAAAACCATGTTTGCAGGGGAGGCAAATTTCAAACAGTGTTAGAGCATTATAACAGTAAAGTTGGTGCAGAAGGCAAAAGCAAAGCATTCTCCTTGCATGCAAATAATCAAATGAATTTCAATCCCCTTAAGTTCAACATGGTTTTGCTCAGGAGTAATTTTCCTGGTTATTATCTGGTTATTGATTTTAGCAGATATAAACAGGAAATCTTGTCCAATAACCTAGTCACATGACCTATTGAAGACCTATCACAGAGCAGTAAGTGCTGACACCTACCTTCTGTATCATAACACTGTAGATTCCGAGAGACTGAAATCCTCTTGTGTAATACAGCATGTTTGCCCATCCAAGCGCCATGGCTAATACCAGAAAAGCCAGATATTCTTTGACACCAAAGAGGAAGCAGAACACTGACAAAATGACCAGGACCGCTTGAATAAAACTGAGAAAGAAATAGACTGTATCAATACAAAAATAGATCAATGCAGTTTTACAGACTGGTTTGTCTTTAATTATTACCTAATTCAAATTATACTGTAGAATTTTATTTTTTTATTGACAAACTTTGACATAACATTGAAATTCCCATGTTGGTGGTTAGCTGTTTTCAACCCTCCCTCTTTCGATCACGGAGCTGCTGAAAAACTTTCTACTGCGCCATAGACAGGTAAATAACTTATCCTAGCCCTCCCCTCCCCTTCCATTACCCTAACCCTAACTCTAACCCTCCCTTCCCCGCAACCTAACTCTAAGTCTTCCCTTCTCCTTTCCATCCCGTCCCTACAGCCTAACCCTAAAACTACCCTACTAAACTACATCCCCTCCCCTGCATCAACCTGTCCAGTCATCGGAAAGCATCAAAAACAATCGGGTTCGTCAGTGAGTAGAGGGGAGAATTTCTCAGTGGGGCCATATTCAAAATTACAAACAGCTGACAATTAGCTGTGGGCTGTGTGTCATTTGAAAATGGGTGTTTGCAGTGCCAAACGGAACCCTTACAAAATATAGTCATATGATCAGAAAATGTTATTTTAAGATAATCTGAAAAGACATGCTAAAGAAACTATAATAATAATGGAAACATTTCTAAAAAAGCACTGCTAATAAATGCAAAAGTAGCTGTAAATGATGTCAGCAGAATAAGTCAGCTGTGATGTCATTACATCATTTTGTGTATTAACCACACATCCTCTACTGTCAGTTATTATGGACACAAGAAGTGATCCCTATTCCTACTGCCTGTCAACATGTATATTATATAATGGTATATGCAATAAGATTAGTAAAGTTTTCTTAAGAGCAAAACCTTATTTCTGGTGTATTTTTGGGAAATTACCCAAAATGTTTCAGTATTTTTTTTTTATAAAATCAAAAACTATTGGAATTCATTTTTTATTCTCACTAATATGGTACATTTTTAATATTAGTGACCTGAGCTGCCCCCTCAAGAGGTTCAATGACTATGGGCCTGATTCAGACCTACGCTGGTGTGCGTAGCGTATTATCGCCGAACGTACCACCGATGCACGTCAATAGTCACTCCTCCCCTTGCTCGTACCTAGTTTAGCATCCATACGCTTCGCAAACCCTACCCTAACTTTTGTGTTCATTCCTGCGGCCTTCCGTACGTTCATTGCGTATAAACGACGCTTAGCACGCCCATACTGAACAATTTAAATGGCTCACCCCGCCCTCGGTGCGTATTTACGGCTTTCGTATGGCAGGCACGCCCCCTCGAGCATTGTTACGAAGCTGGTGCGCTCAACGCCCATACGCTCAGATTTTCGTAGCGTAACATGAGCATAACGCCCGAATCGACGAAAAGGTCTTTGGTACGACCGGAATTTGTCACTATGCGCATGCGCAGTGCGTTTTTACGCTTACGATCAGCGTTAGCTCGCATGCGAGTGTAGGTCTGGATCAGGCCCTATATGTGAAAGTCATTATAATGGCTGGGACAATATCAATGGTAAAGCCCTCTAATAATTCTCTACAAGCTACTTTGTCTCAACTATTATTCATAAAGTGATCCAGTGCTGCACCTATTGTCTAGCAAAGTGTATAGTCTGCATTTTCATGGCCCTTCTATAAAATGGCTGCCTTCACTGAGTTAAGGCGACACGTATTCTTTAATAGTAAACATGTTCCTGAAAAGCTATTATTAGTAGAGGTTATTAGGGTTATGTGAGAGGAGCACAATAATTTAGGACCATTAGGTTGCCTTAGTTACTTACAACAAAATATGAAACCAAGAGTCTGACAGAACCGAACGAATGTCCGATGGCTTCACCAAGAAGATAACTACGCCCTGTGCAGGAGACAAAAAAGTTATTCACTGTCAGTTCAGTGTGTTGCAAACAATGTATTGTTTTGTATCATAAACAAAGGAGCTGTTGTGCTGGATTTATGTTTTAGATGCAATCTAGTTTATATGGTTTTATTTTACTATTATGTATTTATTTTAGGCATTTCTTCACTGTTATACACTGTAATTTCAGTGTATTGCAAGCAATATATTTTCATAAACAAGTAGCTGTTATGCTGTGTTTTGTATTTATGCTTGTAGTTAATTGTTTTGTTAACCTATTTGAAGAGATATATTTTGTATCTTAATCTTAGTAAATAATTTTATCAGTAAAAATAAATATTGTCTGATGATTGTGTTAATATAAAATAGCTTTCTAGGAGTAACAAAAATCCGATCATTTATTTTAGAGACCCAACTAACTGACTTTTAAGCCATTTTTTTGCAGGTAAAGTGTATTCTGTTATTAAAAAAAAATGTACCTTTTTTGTACCATATGCTACGTTATAAATCATTGAGAAATTTTTATTGACGTGGTTTGTTTTTCTGACCATAATCTGTGTATAATTGAGAGCCATGGATATACCAGTAACAATACACACATGTTTACTCCTAGGAATATTTTCCTTAATATAAAACTGTAACTAGCTGTAAACAGAAAACAGGTTTTAGGAAGGTAAACTCTGCCCAGTAATTACATCATAAAAACATGACATCAAATGTGAAACTATGCAAAGAAACTTTATAAAATGTACATCACATGAACCACAATGAATCATTTGCATAATGACACACTGATTACTCACCTCCTTGATCATCAGGAATGTAGCACAAACAATAATAAACATTTGTCCCACCAGCTGTAACCATCCACGGTCATATGTTGGACTCAGCGGATACAGTGCCTGCAGCAATGGAAGATACTGGTTACTCTTATATTACAGGTTATTTTGATGTTCCATTTCATACAAAGCACACATGCTATTGGCTGGGATGTCCTTGCCTATCCCCTGAGAAAGTAGATTATGGCCAGCTTAACATCTAATGCACTATATGTAACTAAATTGTTTAAATTGTTCTACTGTATTGGCCTCAACCACATTTCCTCTGAATCTACCACCCTCCAGTTTATATCCATGCCCTCGTGTTCTATTACACCTTTTCTTTTGAAAAATGCTACCAGCTCTAGCTGGTCACAACCCTTGATGTATTTGAAAGCTGCTATCATGTCCCCCCTCTCCCTTCTCTGCTCCAAGCTATACATGTTTACTTCCTCTAAACTTATAACACGGTTTGTTAGTTTTTCTCAATAGATCTGTGGCAATGTCCCACAATAATTCATTTTTTCATTAAGTTAAGGTAATAGGTGAGGTCTATGTACCTGTTCTCCACGAGGTCGGTAATAGGAGACCAATGTTAGGACGATATTATAGGTGAACGACAGAAGGAAAGACAAAAAGAACATGTATCGTGCAAACTTCTTCCATTTCATTTGTAGCAGGTTATGAAGAGGTTCCAAAGCCAGTAACTCATGGCGGTTCTAGGAGAAAATAAGAAGATACATTTACACTGAATACAAATTATAAAGAATCAGTGGTTTTACATTAGAACTATTTTAGTTTTAGGAGAGTGGCATTTCCTCTACTGTATAGGCAACTCCTCTAAGCATTCTATATGCCATGTATAGTATTGGAGAGTCATCCCACTAAGTGGCCCACCCCTTCTAGTGCTGAAACCTAATGCACATCCCAGTCACTGCTGTTTACCTTGGGACAGGTGAGTCTGCAGATGCTGGAAATACTGCCAGTAGAGTGCTGGACTGTGATATCACAGATAAATGCCACACCTCCTGCCCATTAACAACATGGATGAGCAGCTAGTGTCTGCATATTAAATGTCAGTGGTCACCATCCGATTGGGGTGTCATGAGATAAATAAGAACATTGAATAAATTATATCATGATGTCCTTAGAGGTAGTGCCAGTCCTGTTTGTATGTGTGGGCAGTTGATGTTAACAACTTACTATCATAGGGTGGTATTCACAGATCCGTTATTGCTAGGAGTTCTGTGCGTATTTTTAGGATCGGAGTAACTGCGCATGCGTAGTAACTTTATTTACGCCATTAGGCACGTACGTGTGAATCACACTTGGGGACATACGTGCGGAGGGGCGTGGTTGAAATCCGTAAGGACAAAGTTACGTGAAAGTGGGTGGGGGGAGGCATTTAAATGACCATTTGAGGGCGTGGCTAGTTACATATGCACGTACGTATGTATTATACGCATGTAAATGCACGTATAGAGATAAGGGTGCCCTCTGGAGGCGGAAGTCACCGACAACCCGTCCGTGTGAGGGGAGTGTCATGGGTGTTGCCTTGCAATGTACGTGCGTATAATTGCGTACCTTTAACTTACGGATCTGGAAATGCGGCCCATAATTTCCAGCATATATATGAGGTTGTATATAAATGTTTTGCATGGAAACGTTAGTGCTTTTGTATTGATTATTATACCAAAACTGAACAAATAGAAGGAAAGATTTCCCTGCTCTCAAAACGTTCCCTTTACACAGTGCAGCTTTGCTGTCCGAGGACCCTTTCCCCGCTGATAGATTAGGAGTCAGAGGAATAAATACCTGCAATGCCTATTGTTATTGTTGTAATGGCACTTACGTCAATGTTGGTGTTGTACACCACAATTTCTAGCAATGAGTTTGGTAAACAGGTATCTACATCTTTCAGGTCATACAAAGAAGATGAAACAGGTCCATAGGCCCAGTCTGTAAACTTTCTGGAGAGGATTCGATTTTCCTTCTCTTTAATTTCTCGGCTGAGGATGTAATGTAGGATCTAGAGTGTGACAGCAAACATCAATAGGTTAAAGGCTTTATCACTTCAACAACGTCCATGAAATAAATAGCAATAACTAATCTTTTCACAGAAGTCTCTCATCTCTTTAGACTTTATGGTGCGTTGTTTTAAGAATTGAGCTACTACACATGCGTAGTGCTTATTTACGCTATCTACGTACCATTTCTGTCTTTAGACCGTGCTTACGCAATCTATGTACAGAAATGGTACGTAGATAGCGTAAATAAGATACTACGCAGGCGCAGTAGCTCAATTCTTAAAACAACGTACGTAAGACGAAAACTAAGTTACTGTGAATCCCGGACCTATGTTATCTTACCTCAGTCTTCCCTGTCTTAGCTGCCAGTTGCATTGGCGTGAGACCATCTTCATTTTTAATGCTCTCCAAGGACTTGTTCTTACATGTTCGCAGGATTGTATCATACATGCGTATAATGAAGGCGTTTTGTGCCTCAGAGGTCTCTGCCACAGTCACCAAAGCATGTAATACTGTATTTCCCAAGGAGTCCTGGATGGTGAGATTTGTCTGGCTGTTCTCCATCAGCAGCTGTACAACATCTGGTTGGTTGGTACATGCAGCGAGAGCCAATGGAGTTTCACCTTGAAAGAACAACAGAGATTAACTTCACATGCTAGTTTATATAGCACTTTATCATGCCCTGGGCACACATCTTGCTCAATAGAAGCGGTCTTATCTCTGTTTATTATGTATAGGGCAAATTATGTGACTGACACACAATTATTTCTTGTATTTTTACATTGCATTTTATTCAGCAGATTCAAAGTCACATTTTTTAGGGTTCACAACCAGTGACAAAGGGCCTGATCCAGACCTATGCAAATATTACGCCCTTGTGCGTAGAGTATTTGCGCCAGCGTGCCTACGAAGCACCCCCCTAGGCACGCCAACGAAGCGTAATTACGGATTTCGTATGGCTGGCACACCCCTTTTTTGCGTTTATACGAAGCTGGTATGCTCAAGGCCCATATGCTCAGCGTTTCTTTGCGTAACATCTTCCGCGCACATCCGCAGTAAGTACAAATAGGTGCTTTTTTAACGCTTACGAAAAGCGTAAAAACAGGGGGGCGTAGGTCTGGATCTGCCCCAAAGTGTCATTCCACAGTAGTCAATGCAAATGTAGCTGCAAGTTTGTGGTCTGCTCTTTCTCTCCAGCTAGGGGCTGATGTAGACGCTGGAAGACAGTGCAGATGTCTACTACTGTGCTTGCCAACAGAAAGGGCTGTGCCCATATACAGAGGAACCTGTAATGTAATTCTGGATTTAGCTGCAGATACATGTTTACGTTTTGCATATGCTTCATTTTTGTGCCCAGTCTCTGGATCACACTCCTTTTGTGGCAATAATAATAATAATACTAAACCTATGGGAAAGAAAATGTGGTAATCATTCCATATTACTTCCTATGTCCGGAAAAGGCAATGCCAGCATTTTTCTTTTAGCCTGAACAAGTTTAATAAAGCAGAAAATAAATAACTAGCAGTGTGGTATTTCATACCAAGAATGGTCATGAAAAAGGAACTCTATTACATTGTACTCACATCTATAATGAATATAATGAATATTACTTACCAAAATAGAATCCTTCATGTTTATTCTTTGGGTTAAAAAAACGCCCTTTTGCCCGTACATTCACATTAGAACCTTTCTTAATTAAGCACTTGACAATGTCACTTTGTCGCCTCTCGATTGCGATATTCAGTGCTGTTTGACCTTGAAGAAGATAGAGAAACCACATCAATGAGTGTGAAGTAGTTGTAAGCATTTTTCATAGGGTACCACCAGTTGTCGAACTGGAAATTTAGAAGTATGGACATTTAGAAATGGCGGTATGGACATTTAGAAGTGGCGGTATGGACATTTAGAAGGGCGGTATGAAAATATAGAAATAATAGAAATGAATGGGGATTTATAGCTTTTCAATTAAATCTATCTATCTATCTATCTATCTATCTATCTATCTATCTATCTGTCTGTCTGTCTATCCATCTATCTCTATGCAATCTACTGATAATAAAGTTACAAATGCCCCCACAAACTTCATAGAGCTGGAACATTACCAAAACAATAAGAAGAGATAGTTAAGGAGCATTCATTATTACTTGCAAAGTTTTAAAGACAATTTGAACAAGTTTTTATGCACAGTATGTCCTTTTAACAATGCACCAACCACAATGTACTGTAGTGTTATGTTACATTTATTTCTCCCTTCAAGTTTTATTGCCACTTAACATACTATTTTACTGGGCATTTAATAAAAATGTACATACCCATAATAAAACTAGCAATATATTTAGTTTCTGACAAATAGGTCTCCAGGCTTTAACCCCTCTACAACCTATCGCTTCACCCAGTAGTGATGGAGGAAAATAGATTCTGACATGCATTTTATACCTAGAATAAATCTTTATTTTTGCATTGCAACTTACCTTTGTAATTCTCCTCTGTGTATTCAGCATTAATAAATCTTTCCAAGAATCCGTTCTCCTCAGCAAATGACAGGAGAATACACACTATTTCATGTGTGTTGTCATTAATGTTCAGCAGTGCTTTCATCAGACAGGTTTTCCCAGTGTCCTTTGATGTTAATTTGTACATGTAAAAATCTGAAACATAGCACATAGAAGATAAGTGGTTATGACTAATCGATAAAGTCTAAATCAAAATACCTAGAAATAAATTAATATAAAATATAAATATATGATGGTTTTATATTAACATTTAAACTGACACTTTAAATCAACACATTTGATTTAAAATATTTTTCAAAAACTGCCTCTCGAGCCATGTGGATTTCAGTTAGATTAGTTATACGTTTGCACCTTGGCAAAATTCTTGCATGGAACAAAACGTAAAATGTATTCAGAGAAGACTGACAGGTTGGGGGAGGGGGGTGGTCCCCAATACTACAATGAACACTAGAATTCTAGTAAAAATGTACGAGTGTTTCAGTGCTCTCTGAATGCTCCCTGCATTTATTTAAAAGAAAATTCCAAAAGGTACAATTTCTTATACAGTTCATTTGTACTACAGAGGAGTGCACAATACTCAGGGACTTTATATTACACTTATGTAATATACTAAAGTCATATTATGCATTCATTTTTTTTAACTCCATTCAGAATAAAGTATTGTCTTTTGTCCTATCCTAGGGCAATAGAAAGAGGGTATGACATCATCAATGTATGATATCATCAATACGTAGTGGAAAAGAGAAGCAGATAATATAATTATTTAGCTAATATAAATCACTTATTGGAGTGTGATAATGTTACCTTGTGCACTTTTCTCTGTATATGAAGCAGCTGATTCCTTTGCTTCTTCAAGAAGTCTGTTTAATGACTCCACATCTCCTTCAGAAACTGCTTTAAACAGCAGGTTTTTGGGTGGCCTTTTTGCAGTTTTCTTTGGGTTTAATGAATCGGGGCTTAAAATAAAACATAAAAAATAAAATAATTTAATGTTATAGAAATGCACATAAATGAAAATAATTAAATAATATATTAATATAAGAGTTGATGTTAATACATTTGTTGGGGCAAATTCAAAGTTGGGAACTAACATCACCCCTAATCCTGTTAAAAGTAGTAAGTATGGGAACACGGAGACCCAGGACGCCATTTCAAAATCTTCCTCTGGTTCCACAAATCTTTAGGGCATTCCTCATCTCTCCCCCTCGCAGCAGAATTAGGGATTGTTTTATACTGTTGGAATTTCTATTTATGTCCTTTTTAAAAAGAAAACTAAAATGTATGATTGTGTGGCATAGTGGACCTGATTAGAACGTACATGCAAAAGTGCCTAACCCTGCCCATACAGTACAATTTAAATGCCCCCCCACCTACATTACGTATTCTCCCACGTACAGAGTATAGTCACGCCTGTCGTATGGAGCTATGTACGTGCGAAAATTAACTCCGTATAGTGAGATCCGATGCGTAATATCTGCCACAGATCGCTAAAAAACACCAACCTGCACACGTGGCATTCTAGCGTGGCGTTATATGTCTGAATATGGCGCAATGTGTCTTCCTTGGACCTGTTCATTTGGCCACCTGTATTTTTTACTTAATTATGTTAGGCCTGATTCATAGTAATAGTGAGTTAGGTGCAAACAGATCCGCACCTAACTCACTCGTCCTGCCCTGAACACGCCCCCCGTTTTTAGGTACCCACTGGCACTACTTTATCTTACCGTGCGTAGTTTCCTTCTTAAGGAAGAAACTACACACAAAGAATGGCTCTTCTCGGGTAATCTACATCCCTCCCATCTCCTCCCAGAGGCTGCCTTGGCACGCCTCTGCCTGCCTAAGCTTCTATGTACCTAAATGTTACGTAGAATGCATACATGAGCTACTACGCATGCATAATAGCTCATTTCTGATTTCACCGCACTTAAGAAACCGAAGCTTCTTGAGTATGAATCAGGTCTGTTGTCTTTTTGGCTGAGTTGAATTACAAACTACTCCCTAAGATGAATAGAAACAGAAATGTAGAAAATATGCGTAAGAAAAGAAAAGGATGTCAACCCTTAACATTCTCCAGACACTGCAAAGACATATTATGCTAACAAATGAGATCATAATAAGCTAGATCCGAACTTATTTTTCGACTTTCAGTAAGAAGTAATGCACTGCATTACCAGGATAGATCTGGATCTTCAAGATTCAGAGTTCCATCATGGTACCAATTCCATTGGCAGGGCAGTACGGGCTGGAAAGCTGAAGCGTTTGCACTATGTGGGTGGGGGGTAGCTTTAAATAGTACGGTGAATGCGAGCTAGGAATCCCCTGTACTGCTCTGCAGACTTCTGCGCCCTCCACATGTTAAGTAATTTCATAATTAAATCTGGATCCAGCCCAATGATGATAAAAAATTATAAACAAGGACAGAAAAAAATTGGCTTTATCAAAATGTGTACATTTCTGTAAATAAAAAATAAATGAAACAATAAAATAATAATAATAATAATAATATTAATGCAAAAAAATTACGTCTTGGTCTTTGCCTAAGTCATATATCCTTTTAGTACAGAAAAGTCTTACCCAGCATTATACTGTTTTAACAAATACTCTGACACATCGCGAGGAGTTTGTGGGGAATCAATATCCTCACTCTTTCTGCTGTCACTATTAAGGAAAGATATAAAATGGTTTATACAAAACACAAATGTAATTTATCTTTTCTGTTCCTTCACAAAACAACACAATAGTAGCTCGTTAACAAATTAATATGGTTATTATTCACTGATACCAGGTTGCATTTTTTTCCTTTTTTGTTTACATATGGGAATACTGTGCTCTTTGCACTGTTAGTGGATTCCTGATGACCCTTATAATATTCTGCCTGTCCTCAATTACACAGTAACATGAGTAGACCTTCCACTTGCTGAAATACTCTGTGTTCTTTCTTGATCGGTTACTGGATGCTTTATGCCCAAAAAGTTTTGAAAAATGTTGTCATAACAAAAAAAGCCCATCCACATATGGTTGCCCATAGAGTACGGTGAATTCAAAGGGCTGTCTGTATGTATATTTATATATGCCTAATTAAGCTTTGTATTGATGTCACATATAGGCACAAAGATATTCAATTAGTAATGTCAGCTCATTGTAAATATGACAATGTGACCTCATTTTCTACCACACCTTATGAGGAAGCAGTAACGGAGCAGTTAATCACGGATTGATCAGGTAGAGGGCATGACAATATGGCGATGTGAGTGTAGTCACATGTCTGCAGGGGCACTGTCTTGCCTAAGTTACCCACCCCATGCCCCCTCTGTTGCCCAATCAAGGCAGATTCCTCAAATAAGGACTATCCTTTTCAAACCAAGACAGACAATTGCAGAGCTGGAGCCTTTATGGAATCTTGATAATAAGTTAAGCAGTGTGTTTAAACAGGGAAATAGACACCTACATTTAATATAAGGCAGACATCTTAAACAAGTGTTACAAGTTGTAACAAACAAGAGACATAGAAAGGAGCTATAAGCCTCAGATGATAACTCCGAGGGCCACAGATGACTCCAGGGCCACGTGTTGCTAATCAATGCATTATAATAGCTATGGATCGTATTCACAGATACGTGTGAAATAAGTCCTCACAAATTCACAAAAATACGCACCTATGTTGCAAGGCAACACTAATGACATTCTGCTCACACGGACAGATTTTTGGTGACTTAAGTCTTGATAGGGCAACCTTAAGTCTACGTGCGTTTTTACGTAAACTGCTTAGGCACGTACGTATTTTACTAACCGCGCCTTTAAAGGCCCCCCCCCCACTTTCATGTAAGTTCACACGTACGGAATTCAATCACACCCCCCATGCGTATATTTCTAAGGTCGATTTTCTAATCCGTGCCTAATGGACTTCCATACCTAAATCCTACGTAACTGTCGTAAAAAGGTTACTAGGCATGCGCAGTTAATCCGATCCTAAATATACGCACAAGAAAAAAGTATCAAAATCGTGAATACGGTCCTATGTGTCCATTTATCTGGGTCTATGTCTGGCTGTACCCTGCTGAGTGAGGCACAATCTGAGTGGCAATGAGTGGTAATAGAGCATACTTGCCAATAAGGAAACTATAGTTATCAGACACCAGAGGGCTTGATGATGCGAAACGCGTTATTAAGCCTACTCAGCATTATTATGGATATTCATAAAAAATCATCCTCAAGCTCCTCGCTTCACAATGTTGTTAGTAGTGTGTGTAGGGTTGGGTGAGGCCCTCACAAATTACCTCCTAATACATTTTTAATATTACCAACCAATAATTTTAATAAACAGTATTTTCTCTTTAGAGTCTTTATGAAAATTTTCATTATTTTGGGTTGATTATTTTTTCTATCTTTTGGAAACAATATAATAAAGCTTTAAATTAATTTAATTTCAAGATCAAATCAGTATTATTTTGATCCGTTGTCGCAGGACCAAAATTAGCTCCGCCGCATTCCATCCCTTTTTGTCCACAAATGGACATATTTCATCAAAGCTCCTCATTACCATATGCTCTACCCCTTTTGTGGGCCATAAATCCAGTCCCGTCTAAATAGGGACTGTTGGGAGGTATGGGCAAGTATACAAGAGACTGATATGGCTGCAGCAGTGCATTAGGAGTGGGAGCGGATCAGATTAGGTAAGAGATAAGAGAAATATCTATTAGAGACAGAGTGAAAGACAGGCCACAGAGAGCAGAAAACTAATAGTTATCAGTAGGACAACTATGAGAGTGTGATCACTAAGAGAGACAGCTTTCAGGGAGACAGGCATTAAGAGAGGCAATTATGAGAGAGACAAGCTGATAGCCTATAAAGTGTTATGCCTGATATATTACAAAACTGTGTGAGTGACAGGCATGCTGCGCATATACTGCTTGTTGTGTATACATGGTCCCACCATTGTGTGTTCTATTGCCTCATCTACGACAGATGTGGCCACAAATAATGATTACTATTCTCCCTTCAGCAACATGAAAGCATCATACTGAACAGTAATCAAAGTAACTCATAATATAAGTAAAATCTGTACATTTTAAGAACTAAAAGGAAGGACATGTGTTAACTTATAGTCATTGTTGCCTAAAAACCCTGTGATTTATTATAAAAAACAGTATAATACATAAACTATCTTGATGTACTACTGTCTTATGATAAAATAAGTACTCAATTCACAAGTTTGCTGACGTATAGTTAAAAGTACAAAGAGAATAAAAACAAACAAAATTTTACTGTCATTTAAAATATTTTAAATAGTTTTTTAGTTATGATTATTAATATAATTTTTATTAATATCAGCATTAGTACTCACCATGGCTTTATATTAGAATCCATAGGCTTGGAAAACACAGGAAAAGAGGACTTGCTGGGTATCACTGGGAAATCTGTGCTATCACTGTAAATACATGTGTCAGTCATTAATTGGTCTAGTTGCTGGAGGGACATTGTTGAAGAATTTGAGTAACTAAAGTGAGACAGCGTATTTTCTGTGTAATATCCTCTTTCTTGTATATCTTAAGGGCTTGTGAGGAGGATATCTGTAGGACAATGCAGCTGAAGTTTTTATAATAAAGGAAACAGATTAAGTGGCACTAATATAACCAGTTGTGTTGCGTGTCTAAAATAGATGCTGTAATTATAATGTCTTGGTTACATAAGGTTCTGATAAACTGGTTTCCGTGATTGATATATAATTAACCATAATTATCCCTGATATTATTAATTGGAATGCAAATGTAGATAATATTCAAGCTTGGGTATTATCATGCTGTGTATAATTTGTTATAAATATATATAATTTTTTTTATTATTTGAAAGGATGGTGTTTATTCATCCATACTAGTATCCACTTTCAATTTATCTACTTTTACATATAGGAAGTTACACATAAAAACAAAAATGGCTTAATACTATTATTTGGATTTGAAGGGGCTGATTCAGAGATGCACTTACACCTTTTTTTAGGTGGAAGTGTACAGCTCGGCTAAACCATTTTTCAAAGTAAGGGGTGTTAATTAATTTAAAACATTTTACATGCAGGGAAAATACATTACTTTTACATATAGAACTAAAATACTGCATAGTTTTATGTTTATTCTATAAAATAGAGTTGAGCTAAGAAACTTCACCTCCTAATTTTATTTCTGGTTTTAAAATTTTAAGCTTCCAATTCCAATTCAACATGGTATTGCTTAGGTCTACACTTGCACCTAAAAAAAGGTGGAAGTGCAACTCTGAATCAGCCCCGAAGTGAGAACTTCAACTCAGAAAGTAACACAATAGAAACCTCAGGAACCAGACCCAGAGTTTGAAAAGAAGAGGAAATCAGGAGGAAATGTTACACCAGGGCAAAACATGTTAATTGCAGGGTAGGCAAATTTCATCTAATACCCCTTTCAAATCACCACCAAATACCCGGGATTTTCGCAAAAACTTGGGTCTCGGCATAATCTTGGGTATTTGGTGGTGATTTGAGCTTTTTTTAATGGTAGGGGGCCAGCCCTATATTTTATTTAGTAGCTAGGAGGGGTATTAATTTGTGTTTTGTTGTAACGGGTGACAGGGCATGCTGGTATTTTGTTGCACCAGATGACAGGGCATGCTGACACTTGTGGTTCTCCAAGCACTAGTATGCCCTGCCATCCTTGGGCATGCTGATGATTGTAGAACAGTACTACAAAGCATGCCCTGTCGCGTTAAAGCCGCTAAAACCCGGGAAATTAATTGGACATGTGAAAGGCTCTGACCCGGTAATTTCCCAGGTTTTAGCGGACTTAAAAGGTGTATTTTTTTTTAACCCGGTATTTCTTCTCCTGGAAAAACCCAGGTTTTTAGACCCGGGTTTTTCACATTTGGTGATGTGAAAGGGGTATAACAGTATTAAAGTTGAGAGGTGATGTTTCCTAGCCCAAGTCTAAATAACAACTTTACAACAAAGCCTGTCAGTAGTTGTCTGTAATACATAAAAGTAAATTATTGCTCCTATATGCACAGAATAAAATTTATTTAAATCCCCCTGGATTTCAACATGGATTTTCCCAGGAGTAACTTTCAACCTGATTTCAACCTATTTCTTAACTATGGATCCGGTCCCAGGTTCTTATATACAGTCTGTAGTCACCATCATTCTCTAAATCCCATTCATACAGTTTCTTCAAGCACTTCTCTCCTGTGATTACACTTCTTCCTGTGTCCCCCAGTATACCCCACATCACATCAGAGTAACCCACATGTACTTCTATCCTGTGACCTCACTTCCTGTGTTCACCAGTACCCCACCTCCCAATCAGTGATCCCGCGTGTACTCCTATCCTGTGATTACACAACTTCCTGTGTCCGTCCCCCAGTATACCCCACCTCCCAACCAGAGTGATCGCACTTCTTCCTGTGGCCTTCATAATTCTATATTGAAGTAAACACTTACTACACTGAAAGGAATTACTGAACTAGCTATCTGAGTATTGGGCACAAGTTGGGGGATCAGCCATTATGGTATTTGATTATATGTGTTATTATAATACTCACCCTTTCTTTATCCCATTGTCCACAAGTTTTTGTGTTCTTGGAGGAGTCCCTGGTGGAATTCTTTCCTTGGCCAGAAGTGGCGCCCCTTCAATTTTACTCATTTTGCTGTAATAAAACATGAAAACTGATAAGTATAATGACACGTAGTACAAAATTTTCCCAAAATATCATACATACAAAGGTCCATATTAAGTATAAAGGACTGAATGAAGCTAAAGATTGAAGCACTGGGTCTCACTGTACAGGTATCCATGTGTTCACTTATTAAACGCTCCAGCTCAAACGTGGAATTTAGCAGAATTACTGAGGTCTGGATGGGTACAGTATTTTTAATGCACTATTTTTATGTGTTAGGAAAGTGTAGCATTTTCTGGGCTCAGAAGTAGAGATAGTAGAAAGAGTTATATTAATTGATATAAACACAAATTTTAATTTCTAATGTTTGAAAATGCATCCACCTAAAATAAAAACCGAAAAAGTTAGTCCGAGTTTAACTGACATGAGCATATAAGAAAACTATAAACGTGGATAGCTTTCAACTTCTCCAAATCACACACTTGGCTGCTCCTGGGGATAATGCTGCACAAACAATAGGAGGTTAAAGAGTCAACCAGACGTTGGCACAAATGTACCTCTGAATTGGTACACAAGTAGCAGACTATGGACAGACACAACAGCAAAGGAAAATACAGATTCAGGGGCTGATTCACAACTGGGAGTAACTGCACAAAAGGATATAAATCTGCACTTATACAAAGCAAGTCGCAATGTGACGCTGGAAATTAACATTTTTTTTTTTTGCATACATGCAAGGAAAATCATGGCTGATTTTGCTTATTGCACACACGTTCTAGATAGCTTTCATTTTAAACTCTGATCTAGCATTAAACGGCAGAATATCATCTGTCCACTTATTCTGTTTGCACATTGGTTTCCCCTGCAGTTCCCTGTGGTTATGCCGAGGTGCAGGCTTGCTCCTTGTTTTGCAGTCACTCCCAGCTGTCAGCGTCACACCCTATTCCCGTGCGATACAATACAGACACAAGTGGCAGGTAGTTCATTGTTATGCACAGTGGAAATAGTAGTTATGCTTCATGTGACCACTTAATTGACAATGTGTGTGTACTAAGATTTTAGGATCAGATCCAAAGATCCGATTGTACTACATTTTAATCTCTGGTGAACACTGTTTATAAATACATTGGCAGCCTTTGGCAGCTTAGAGTTAGGTGGGTGCAGGGTTAGTAGATGCCACAGGCCCTCCCTCTCCTGCAGGCCCTGTAGCTGCCGCATCTCCCGCTCACAGGGTAGTAACGGAGCTGATAAAAAGTGTTTGTTCCAGTCTGGATGAGGCCCAGTATCTCCAACTCCTTTCCATTATTTTTGGTTCTACCAGTTAGTAGGTCTCTCATTGCTCACACTAGTTATCTAGAATGGACCCAGTTGTACCCTCACAAAACTACAGGAACCAAACAAATTCCTTGTGACATAGATGGGTGACATTGAGGTTTTCCAAACGCAATGAAAAATTCTGATGAAACACTGGCATTCTCCTCCATCCCTCCTGCTCTGTGATCACATTTTGCATCACCGAATACAATATTGTTGTATTTCATTGAATTTTTTACTGTCAGTACAAACATCGGGCCGGATCCAGACCTACGTTCCCTTTTTACGTTTCCATGCGTAGCGTGTTTATGCTATTGAAATTACTACGCTCTCTCCTCAGTCGTACGTATTTTTACGTACGCTTTCCAAACCCTACCCTAACTTTTCCAAGCGTAACTCCTGTCGGACGTAATAGATGCACGTACTTATGCGCCTAAGAACGCCCACACTGTGTGATTTCAATGGCTCACCCCGTCTCTGAAGCGTAATTCTGGGTATCGTATGTCTGGCACGCCCCTTCGTCCTTAGTTACACTGTTGATCGTAGGCTCTTAAGTACGTTCAGAGTTGCGGGTCGTAACTGCCACGAGCATGCGCAGAACATGCAAAACAGCGTTTTTAGGACTCCGGCTAGCGTAAATACGCTATCGGTCGCAGATCTGGATCTGGCCCATCGTTTCTTTATAAATACAGAATCATCAGAATAGAAGTCGTATGAATTGCATAGTAGTTAGTTGCAGATCATCGTATTTTCTATTAAACTAAGGCGTAGTCTAGTTTTAGGCATAGATATATTTTGTGGTGCAGTGTCTGGAATGTAAACAACCTAGAAAAATACCATGAAAACGTCCATACCATAAAGACTTGTATACATTCACAGCCCCGTTGCTATTGTTATGACAGTTCTGTCATGAGAACAACAACAACTAAAATATGACTAAGTCATATTAGAGATTACTTTGGATGTTGTAACAGCTGTAGATCCACAAAACCTGCAGTGTTTGAAGCACCAGCCACAAAGCTCATTATGTAACACTTTGCATATCCCGGATGTAATACAAACAAGTAACTATAGGGGGTTCAATGAATTTAATTGCTATGGGGCCTGGTGATTTAAGGGGCCTGGAGGCCCAGCAATCACCCTATACTGCACCTATACAGGATGTACTGTACATACCATTGGTCCTGGAGCTGGCACTGGCTGCTTATTAAGCAGTGTTGTGGAGTCTGTCTCTGCAGCACTACAATAGAGGGGCACGGTGACAGGACACACCATTCACTGTGACTCTATAGCAGCCGGCACAAGCTCCTGCCATTCCATGCTATGAGGAGTGACAGGATACCGTTGCTGGAGGCAGCTGAGCTAGGGGACACCTTCAAAACTTTGGGGTGTCCTTTGTGGGGCCCACAAAATTCTAGTTACACCCCTGAATACAAATATAATGGCGCTGAAAAATCTCAGGTGAATTTGTTACTTCGGATACAGTTAAGGGTAAACTATAACTATTCAGTAGATTTGTGTCTTTGTTTTTTAAGTTATGAGGTTTAGTCCTTTTAATAGTTCATTTTAACTAGTCACTGTACTCATGCACCATTAGTATTTAGGTTGATCACTTGCTGTTCCAAAGCACTTTTCCACTTGCTCTAGAGCTATTTCAAAGCTATATTTATTATCTGTCAGCTAAGTTGACATCTGTAAAATGTTGAGCACATCAGAGATAAAATACACGTGTAGCAAATCAGTGGAAATAGTAAAGGATGCATCTGGAAATATCTATCAAAACTGAAGCAAAATAGTTAGTGTTACTCAGTCTGGGTAGTAGTTCAATTAAGGACACTACATCTTTGTACATCAGCATCAAAACTACATTGTTATGAATCAGGTTATATCACCAACTGTAATTATGGAGATATTCTATAAAGCCATCAAGGAGTTAGATAGATGTGTATTAATGGGGATGAAGTTTAATTAGGGTCAGGCTGCAGGGAGGAGAGGGTTATGGTAATAGAATGGGAGGGTTAAGGTAAGGATTAGGATAAGGGTTAGATATATACTTGTCCTTCGGATGATCGGTTGCTTCTCCTTGGCAAGGCAGAAGCAATCGATTTCACAGCCACTTCGCAACTGCCTGGTATAAAACAACCTTTTTGAAAAAGGGCCGTACTAACCAGAGACACAAACCCGTCTTAATGGGGTGTACAATATAATGTGTGTATAGAGTGTACTGTGTCATTGTATAGCACAGTATATTTCATAAAGTATGTACTTACATTTTCTAAATGGATATATTTACCATGAACATTTACAGGGCCCGATTCAATAAGGGAAAAATCATTCGCTGGCGTATTTTTAACGCATTTTTTTTAAATTTACGGGCGATATTTTTTTTCTTATTCAATTATTTTTTTCCGTTAAAAATACACTGGTTTTTTAACGATAAAAATCTTTTTTTAACGCTGCCCTATGTTGTGCCCCAACAGGGCATGCTGATGCTTGTAGAACTACAAGCATCAGCATGCCCATGGATGACAGGGCATGCGGAAGCATGTCCTGCCACCCAGGGACCGCTGAGCAGCTGTATAGGTAAAAAAAAAATCCTTCACTGAACGCCACAAATCACTTCCTGCTAGCAGGAAGTGCTGGGCGCTACTGAGAGGCTATTACCCAGTGTCTGAAGTATCGTGAGAACGTGATTTCAGACACTGGGTAATAGCCTCTCAGTAGCGCCGGGCACCTCCTGCTAGCAGGAGGTTATTTGCGGCGTTCAGTGAAGGATTTTTTTTTTCTCTGGTTATTTTTTTATCGCTGCCTGCTGTTTTAGCGCAGCGGTAAAAAAATTATTGAATTGCAGAATTTTTTCCGTTCAATTGCCGGCGAAGGCGTCGTATTTTTACTGACGCAATCTTTTTGAAAATTTCGCTGGCAATTGAATCGGGCCCACAGTATGCTTGTTTACCATATCATTTACAATTTGTTTAATACAGTATGTTATTTATCATGGTGTGTGCCGAGGTCATGCTTTGTCATATGCTTTTATGTCCTTTTAGTTTTGAGTGTATACTGGGCTGGCGCGAGGGGATGCGGGGCAGGCTGGCACCAGGCGGGAGAGACAGTGCAATTGAGATGTAAATATCAGTCACTAGAGTTGCTGATATTTTGATATATGGAGGCTCCACAGCTATATTGGCGGGTGTTTCGGTGGTGGCAGTGGCGTAAGTCCAGTCCAGGTGCCTGAAGGCAAGAGAAATTTTACCCCTCCCCCCGCACACAAATGTGATGATGTCACATCTGACAGTCTGTGTACACAGTATAGCAAGTGAATGTATGTATCTCTGTCCCCAGGATCAGCCACTGCTCACTCACTGCAGGGAGTCTGGGACACTGTGTACTGTGCTGGGGACACAAACGGGGAAACTTTTTGGAACACTGGAAACAGCAATGCTGGAGGGGACAATGGAGAAGTGCCCACCTTCGGGCTAGTGCCCGGAGCTCAGCACTTCCAATGTCTCCGGTACATCCGCCACTGGGTGGTGGTCTGCACTACAGTAAGGGTGCTGTGGACTCAGTGAGTATAGTTTGCAGGTGGGCTCCAAACACACAATACTGGTAATCGTGGTGGTGCACAGGAAATGTTTTTAGAACTCTAAAAAATGAAGGCCCTGACTCACACTTAATAATATTTCTTGCCATTTTTTTCCGGTTTGCACATGTGCGAACCAGATGTTACACAAATAAACCCGTTATACCTGGAGTTCACCTCCTTACCTAATGACATCAGAAAGAAGGGGCGTGCAGCACTCCGTAAGAAGGGAGTTAAGAAAAGTGGGTTGAGGGAGGCATTTAAATAGGGCTGAATGGGCTGGTTTAGGCAACTCCATTCCTACTTTAGCAAACTCCGCACAAAGATACGCACGGAGAGTTAGCCCTATGGTAGCCGTAGTCTGCAAAGATTTGTAATTTGGGAAGTATCATTGGATTACACTTTAGGTGCGTAGTTTTGCAAATCCATGCGTTCTTATTTTATTCTTACGAGTCAGTCAGGCCTGAAACGCTGGAGCGGAATTTTACACTCTGCTTCCGACGCAAGCCAGCTCAGGCTATATTTAACTCACAATCCGACATCTTGTCAAACAGCTGTAACAATTAAAAGCCCCGACCTGCTTAACGATGCTCCCATACTGACTGTTCTTAATCCTTTGGATCGTTTAACTAACTGTTCCCATAATTCTTTGCTGTAATGATATGCTTGCCCACAAGGTGGCCCTATGCAGAAATATGAATGGGAATCATTGCATAGAAGGTTGTGTGTCAGTACACACAGACAGAGGACATTTTTGCATGGAATGCAGCTTCTATCATGCTGCATTCCATACATAACAGACCTCCTTTGCATGTGCAGAAGGCCAAGACAGGGTGCTTACACATGTGCCATGCATAAGCACCCTGATATTATCAAATCTAGATCCGACCCATTGACTACGGATACTGGGATGGATTCAGAGCTTTAAAACCGCGTGTACGCAATCTACGTTGCAAGAAGTAAAATTACTGCGCAGTAGCACTTTTCGCAGAACTCCGGCCTCAGTTGCATTGCGGCCGGAGCTCTGAATCCGGCCCAGTGAGAGGAAAACGTAGTTATGGAAAACAATTTGTTGCTCTT
>WWET01002436.1:117983-130061 GCA_011038615.1 Limnodynastes dumerilii
CGGTTAGTTTTTTTTTTTTTTACAGTTTTTAATATTTTATTTGTATTTATGTATTTTTTTTTTGTTAAAATATAATAAAAAACATATCTTTTTTTTTATTTTTACATAAGCGCACACTGATTTATCCCAGCGGTTTCCCCATACATGCCCCCCTTTTCTTCCCCCTAATAACCACTATTAGAGGGAGGAAAACGGGGGAATATGGGGACATCGCTGGGATAAATGCAGTAACGCCATCTTGAGATGGCGTTATTTTTTCCTTTGGAGCGGAATGATAATCTCCGCTCCGGGGAGTTAGTAAATTTCATTTAGAGCCGGCCCGCATTAAGAAGAACGGGCTGGCGAAGAGAAATTATGTCTCAGGCCATCGTCATGGAAACAGCAGTTTTCCATGGCGATGGCATTTTTGTAATTGGTAAGTACTTTGTTTTTAAGTGATAATATCCGCTTTACAGTGAAAACAGGCATTATCACCTAAAAATGAAGTTTGTAAATAGACCCCAAACACTATATTATATATTATATATATTATAATATTGTGTGTTATTCTGCAATGACAGCTCCTATTTTCTTCTTTAAAAAGCTGAAGCAGTCATTAAAGTGATTATAAAAAGGCCCCTCTCACTCAGTCCAGTGTGGAAGAAGACTGCTGATATAAATATGATTAGTATTGGTTGATTACTGCGATAGAAGGACCTTCAATTAATACTGTTTGGCAGAGAGAAGAAAAATATCTATAGTTAGTGCAATGTCTTCTCCATCGATGACCTACTTGTGGTAATGAATGAAAGAGGTTTTCCTGAACTGAGCTTACTTCCTCCACACCTAATGCCTCTTGTCCGTCTTAACTGAATCAGCCAAATGACATGATACATGAAGAAGTATGCTGTTTTGTACATTGTATCACTCAAAGAACTGGGTCAAAGCATACCTAATGAATGATCCAAATGTTAGAACAAGCAAAATATTGATGTATAAATATTAATCATTTTGTAGTAACTTTGTAGATTTAATGGTATATACAAAACGCCTCATCTATTTACCAGCTAAAGGCCGATTCAATTGACCGTGAAGCTTTAAGTGCGCCCGTTCCCATATATTGCGGTAGGTAGAATTTGCAGGTTTTAAAATGTGATGCAGTCACCGCCATGGGACCAATTTAGTGATAATGGGCTGGATCCAGGGATCCACATTTATCGGGCTGTGAAATCCATCCATACTCCAAAGATACGCACTTCAATGCATGGAAGTTCTAGTCCATGGAAAATGGCAGCAGTGTGTTGGGCCTGTTTACACTGCACACATGAATAAGACGCAAGGCACACTGGCCATCGCAACCCAGGCCCTCTCTGTGGGAAGACTGGAAGTTTTATTTCACTCATGTCTAGATGGATCACAATGAATCTGAACTCTTATTTACTATACTTTTTATTGATTCCATTTTAACAGCTTAGTATAATGAGCAAGTAACTTGATCAAGTTGCTGTACTCAGGGTAGTATTGAGAATTGTTATATGTGGGCGTTTTCCACACGCAGGGCCTAATCCAGACCTACGCTGCCCGGCAGTAATGCGCCGGGCGTAAGCGTAAGATCGGCTGATCATTCCTGTGAACTCCAATGCTGCTGCGAATGGATTCCTGACCGCAGCGGCTGCAGACTTCTGGATCGAGTTCTAAATGCTTACTGAGTAAGCCAACTGTTAGAACCAGCTCTGATGTTTCACTTTTACACTCAGCTTGGATGGCTATGTTTGCAAACCACAATTTGACTTTGTATTTATTCATTCATTCATTCAATCATTTATTTATTCACTCATTCATTCATACATTCATTCATTTATGTATTTATTTATTAATTTATGTATTTATTTATTTATTTTATTGCCATTAAACTTTGAGGTCTGCTTTGTTGTGCATCTGTGTCTTCAATGCATTAGTTTGGAAATGGCACCTTTATACTGAAGACACATGATGGGGGTGGGGGTAGGGGGGGGTTATAATATTTCCTTGAAATTTCATGTTGTCAGTTGGATATTGGATATCCTGAGACCAGCTGTATATTGTAATATTCTGTGATTACATTATAACCTTAAATGATCAATACTCATCATACATTCTATGTATATGGTGTCAATATTGAAAGGACTTTTACTAGATACATAGGTTTATATGCTTTTATATGTATATGGTGTTATCTTATGACAATCAGTGTCTTAATAAATATATAAATTCATATTAACAGGAGCCATTCGATCAATTGTTTGAGGAATCAACTATAGGTTAGCGCTTGTCACACTCCTCGCTTGTTTGTATGTTTGTTTTGTTGGGGAGAGCAGACCCTAACGTGTGACTTGTAGCACTCTGCCCTAGTTAATATAATGTTATATAATAATTAGCTATTACTTGTTTGTACTGTCCTACATCACTACTTTGACCAATTATTCTGTTGTGTTTGAAAGGGATGAACACTTTTAGATCTGAAGCCCCCTGTTTGTTATGACGTGTGGCCCCTCACCCAGGAGTGGATTTAGAGGTCAGATTTTATTGAGGTGGAATCTGTGCAGTCACAGGTCCATGACATCCAGATTGTTTGGCTAGCCACTCTCCTAGACTCCCCTTGCACGTTTGGACTTAATGTGCTACCCACACATAAAATTTGGATGTTGTGAAGTCTTGTTAGAGGGCAAATAAAATGGACCACACTTAGCCTTGCAGGAGCCTGGAGAAAAGCCTCCTCGGCGGGGCCCTCCTCTTCCTCAGTCTGGCTCTCCTACATATACGATGCTGCCCAGAGCAGTAGACGTGGGGGTTGGCTGAAGCACCTGCTACACCTGGCAGCATCATCTACGGAGCTCTGTAACCACAGCTGGAAAGGTTTCTCCCCTCCACCCACCTCTGGAGACCAGGACCCATGGCGAAGACCCAGGTTCAAATGCCCTAAAGTCAGTACTGCTCTCCCCACCTACATAGTAAAAGTGCTTCTGCTTCCCCTCTCATACTGTCCCACTATGTGAAATCAAACCAGGAGGGAACTCTTAATCCAGATCCTGGTAATACACTGATCGCTGCTTACCAAAAGCAAGCTTTTTCCTACCCTAGCAACTTGAACATGCCCCTTTTTTGTAACTCTGGATGCAGTCTTTATTTATTCATTTGGAGTGAAGCTATATCCAGAAAATTAACGTATTACCCCAGAACAGGGGCTCTTAACCCCATCCTCAAGTACCACTGACAGTGCATGTTTTTTAGGTTGCTTTGCTGGAGCAGAGGTGTAGTCATTACTGTCTGGCATATGTGAAAAGATACACAGGTGGTACTAATGTAGAAAATGTAAAACAAAAAACAATGCATTGCACAAATCTCTTTAATTAGTTTGCGATGTTCATGTGCTTGAACTATTCAGGATAAAATAAACATTTGGGAGCAAGGGAAGGGGTGGAAATGTAGATGTTTTAGATACAAAGCCATGATGTCATGTTCCATGCTTCCCAAAGGACTTCCCGTGTACCTGACAGCTGCAGTGTGTTTGACTCACCCGTCACCAATGTCTGTAAACAGAGAAGAATGTGATTCAGATCCACCCTTTGCAGAGTTCCAGGCTACACATAAGCTACTCTCATGGTTACCTGTGCTAAACATCTATTAATACAAAACTATGACACTGACCAGTCGTGTCCATTCTGAAAAATCCATAGGAAATACTTGTGTTACATAACGAAAGGACATACACAGGAACACTCTTTCTGCACCATTTAATACACCTGCAGGCAACCATTAGTAATTATTATTTCTGGATTACACTTGTAAAAGCTTTAGAAATGGTTCCTCTCTTTAGTAAACATTATGTAGCAGACAAAAATATTCTGAAACCAGATAAACATTCCATTGAGCTAAGAATATCTGTAAATAAACAAATGATTAAAAGAAACAAACATTTTATTTTTAAAAATGACAAACAGCTATTTTGGAAAGAAAAGTTTGAAACTTGTTGGAACACATGATTTGTATCCTCCTCCATTTACTCAGTTTGGGGCAGTGCTTGATACGTTTCATCGCGTAGCGTATTTACGCACGCGTATTTTCTAAGCACTCCCCTCGCTCATACATACTTTGGACTTTTTACGTTTCCCAAACCCTACCTTAACTTAATGGATTAACGTATGTAACGGCCTAACCCGGTCCATACTGGTCCATACCGTTTAAATGCCTCCCTCGCCTACAAAGCGTATTTACGGGTGTCGTATTGGTGCCCCCACCCCTTCGTTTGTACTTACGCTGATGGTATGTACATTCAAAATTACGTGGCGTAACATCTGTCGCGCACATGCGCAGTACATACAAACAGGCGATTTTACGTCAGTGACTAGCGTAAAAACGCTAGCGTGCGTAGGTCTCGATCTACCCCTATGTGCTTTTCCTTTTGTATACCATAAATTAATGATAGCGAAAAGTTGTTTTTTTCCCCAAAAAATCAATATTAACATATTCAAATTGGGTAAATATCCATAGGCATATATCCATATATATGTTATACATTGAGGCCAACAGCACAAAAATGTAACGCCCCTTTTCAAGATAATGTTTTTTTGTTTCTTTCTTTTTTATTAAATAATCATTTGGAGGGTGTTTCTGGGCTACCAGAATCTCCCCATTGGTGGGCCACTGGGCCTTTGACAGTCTAACTGTGATCTTTCTAACCTTCTGTGTAGCTCCAGCAATGACATTTGAGGACTAGTTCTTCAGAAGGGCTGTAGGGGAGCTGCTAATAGGGTGGATTGGATTAAAGGTTAGTGCAGGGGTGATGGTTGCCCTATAGCAACTGCACCCCTAGCAACCACTATAGTTGCACCCATGATATCACTCATCCCAGGCATTCTGTTCAGTTTTTCCATTTAGCTCAATAAAGTTGTAGTTGTTTAAGAAAAAAAACAGCTCAATAAAGTTGTAGTTGTATAATAAAAAAAGTCTCCTCAAGCTTTCCTCTATGTTCAGCCTTCTGTGACTGGCTGATCACAGTCATGTGATACTTCCTGTCAGAGATAGGAAGCAGGAAGTACAATGCTCGAAAAATCTGAATTTTAATTGAAAATAGTTTTTTGCCTCGATGACAGATCTTAATTTGGTGGGAAGAAATGAGGCAAGGCTCAGATCGACCTGGAACACCAAAATTCGGATCTGTCGGATTTCACAGAATCCGAACTGCTCATCTCTACAAAAAATGTGCAATACATAAATATGTTGTTCTTATGGTAGAAAAATGGAGAAGTGGCAAGTGTAAAATGGATTCACTTTTAAACTACGTATGCACACAATACCAACTTCCAGAGCAAGATCCTTAAGATCCAGATTTTCCATGCTAGACATGGGCAGGACATGAAAGGCTTGGGCCCCATAGCAAGGAAAGTGACAGGGCCTGATTAAGGGTCTCAGCCACCCTAGGCTAAGGCATTCATGGTGCCCCCCACCCCCACTTGGCGCGGCTGTTAAACACAAATTATTGACACAACAAGAATGTGTGTAAGAGGTTTGTGTAACTGCTGGAGAAACTGCTGCTAATCACCAGTGTACTCACTCTTATCCCAAGAGTTCAACTAGAATGTAAAAAGGGCAACAAGGCAAATGTACAATTTGTTAATCAGCGCTGACTTCTCTATAGGTCATAAACATTCATAAATGCGTAATCTTATCCAATACATATATATCTTGTAAGGATATTCAATACGATGCTTATATTATATATAGTAATTCTGAGCCCATCAAACCACAGTAGTGCTCCTATGGATATACATTCTCCGTTATTATCTAGAGCTAGTAGTAATGCGTCATGCACATGTCCATCAAATGTAAACAAAATCAAGGATTATATTATGTATAGTACTTCTGGGCCCATCAAATCACAGTAGTACTCTTATAAATATATAGTCTCCGTTATTAATATGATAACGCTAGTAATAATGGGCCAGATGCTAAACTACGTAAGGCAAGCGATTTTACGCTAGCCACTGACATAATTGCTCATTAGTATTTACTGCGCATGTTACACCACGTAACTCTGAACGTATATACGTATTATCAGCGTAACTACGAACGAAGGGGCGTGACATCCATACGACACCTGTAATTACGCTTCGGAGGTGGGGTTAGGCATTTAAAACATGCAGTATGGGTGTGCTTAGGCACTTACGTACGTGTAGCCTTTACGTACCTCAGTAGTTACACTTTAAAAAATTAAGGTAAGGTTTGGCAAGTGTAAAATGGCCAAAGTGCGTACGAGCGAGGGGAGTGCATAGTAAATACACCAGCGTAAATACGCTACGCAATGAAACGTAACAAGCACTTAGGTCTGGATCTACCCCAATGTTTCATGCACATGTCAATCAAAAGTTACTAATATAGGTAGAAGGAAAACAGAGCAAACAGCAATAAAAGTAGCAATAACAAAAGTGACACTGATGTGAAAAAGGTCAAAACAGCATAATAAAACAATGGCGTTCTTCTGTTCTCCAGTTCTTTTACTAAACATAATCTATTTGCTTGTTTTACAGAATAATAATACAACTAACCCTCCATTGTTATGGAGAAGGCTCCAGAACTACCTTGCTGCGCAAAGGATGCCGAGACATTATCCGGAAACAAGGGCTGTTACCTTGGAGAGGTCATTTTCTTTTTTCTGGTTATAAATTAGTGTCTCACATTTTAGAGATTGGTGTGTGCTTGGTAGGAGGGGGAGGTCTGGTAATTGTACAGTATGAGCTGGGTTAAGTCCTTACATACAGTCCTCATCATTTTTGCACCCTCCCCTTGGCAAATTTAATGTGCTGTCAGAGCTCCCCCAGTAGAGTTCTAGAACCGGCCACTTTATGTAAATTGAATATAATAGGATAACATAAAATACTTGAGATTATCCCAGCATAAATGACTGCATTGTATGTATTTTGTGAACACTTATACAGTAAAACTCAAACATGGAACCAAGATTTTCAACTCTGCTTCTTATGTTACAGGCTGGTGACTCCGGCATCCAGGCTCCCATCAGATACCGGGGAAAAACACCCTGCCCAGTATCATCTCTGTGCCACACCAGCAGCAAGATCTGAGACGTGGACAGAGAGAACATCCAGCATCTGCCTGGCATTACACAAGTTCTGCCACAGAGGTAATTATTTAGCAATACCCCTAAAACCCATGACTTCGCCTGTACAACTGTTAGCAGCTGATGGAAGTCGGGTCCCAAGTGGCTTAATAACCCACCAAACAGCCCGTGGCACTTTGAGTGGGTGATAATCATTGTGAAACGCTGTCTTTTTAAGTTTTGCCAAAGTCCTGCCATTCAGCCATTCTGAGACTACCATTGCTTCAGCTACATAACCCCCATATAGACTGGTAAGAAATATTTTAAATAAAATGACATTTGATTGTTTAGGCAGTGGCTTGTTATCTCCCTAATTAGTGTTGATGCTCCAAAAACTCTTTACATTTAAGAATCCAATATGTGGATGCAGCACAGCAATCTTTATACACCCAGGGCAGCCCAACTAAGTGAATAACCGGCAGGCGTGTGTAACTTTGTTATGTACACCTGGTGGTAACAAATCCAGACCTCCGCAGAACGGATGTTTTCCATGCAGAAGGGGCGCATAACAACCACGAATGGTAGACAAAAATGGCTGTGTTACTTTATAGATACACTCTAGATACACTAGGGATACTCTCTAGAGAGGGAGAGAGAGAAAGAAATTTGTAGGGTCGATTCAGAGTTGAGTGTACACCTGATCATGTAGCATATCTATTACCCCATTTAAATTGTACCAAAAACCAGAAATATTGCTGAGGTAAGCCCTGACTACCTGGGTCGAGGCGCAGCGTGAAAGGGTCCCATTGCTTCTACCCAGGTCTAATGACCTAAGAATTGGACACGGGTCAAAAGCAGGGTTATTCCTGTGTTTGACGTGGGTAGGCATGCAGTGTGAAAGTTGTGACCCGGGTTTTTCAACTCAGATTGCACACTAAGCAGTTGATTGGTGTAATATGTTTACTACTGCCATGGCAACAAGTGTTGCCAGGGCATTAGTAAACCATACCCTCCAACATTTTTTTAATGGAAAATAGGTACACCTGGAGGAACGTGTCCGTGAAGGGGGCGTGGTTTGTGCAGTGAAGGGGCGTGGCTCTAATCTGCTCTCATTTGCATGTATTATACACCTTATCATATGAGCTAAGTACAGGAGAGGGTCTTGTCACTTTAGCAGAGCTGTAGGAGTCTGTCCCCGCATCACTGCTATAGTGATTAGATGCTACAGGACTGGAAGGTGAGTATAGGGGGCAGGGAATTAAAGAGCCAGAATCCGTAAAGGAGCCCTTTAAACCGGTACAGACCATTAAAAAAAGGTACTGTACCTGCTAAATAGGTACAGTTGGAGAGTATAGTAAACCATTTACATAGTGTGATGACTCACACTACTGCCAGGGGAGACCCGGTCCTGTAATTTCCTGGGTCAGCCCTGCAGTGTGAACAAGTGTAATCTATTGACATGGAAATATCTCGGGTTCACATACATTATTTTGAGGGGAGAGCACTTAGCTTCTATCGTACTTTGCCCGCCAAGGTGGTTGGGAGGAAGCATTTAAATTGCACAGTAGGGGTTGGTTTAGCACTCGGACTTACCACTGATCCGCTCATGTAGCTTAAGGGACCCCTGTGGCACCATTAGTCACACAAATATCTGCATGAAAGAGGGGAGTGACAGGGGGAGTTCACTCCCCTCTCTTGTGTGCAGACTGGCAGACTGGCAGACAGAAAGCGTGCAGGGCTCTGGATCAAGCCCTAGGTCATTATCTTCCAAATCCCAAAATACAGTGGAAGAAAGTGATGGAAAAAGCTAAATTGCACATTCTATGCATTGAACAGACCAGTTACTGTGGAGAGACCCCTAGTGTACATAAGAGGAACTGCTGACAGTGGCTGGGAGACGTTTTGTAAATTTGAAGTGACTCAAAAGAAGAGATAGAAATAGAATGAGTCTGAACCTCCAAAGTCTTATGTCTTTTGCATTATCCTTTGGATAAAACAAAATTCAGCTTTTCTCCTAATATATAGGACAGATTAGCCTCAATTGTAGCATAACATAAGAATTTGTCTGTATGCCACTTTACATACAGATTTAGCAACTGTGATAGGACATGAATTTCAGTGGTCTGAAACATAAGTGGTAAAAATGGGGAAGGGTGAAATCTGTCACTGACAGAGTGATGTGGAAGGAGGTAGAAGAGCATCACACATGCTCAGAGTGGTGGCCATTCTCAGTATATTTTACAAAGTTCGAAAGACCTCTCATTCCACATCCAAGACTTCTTCTGGGCTGCCCCTCTGCATTGGACAACATATCACAACCTATTAGGTGAACCTCCACCGCCCAAGCCTTCAAACGCTCCCTCAAACCCACTTTTTCAGATTAGCCTACTCTTCCTCTACCTAAAATAACCCCCTTCCCCCCTTAATCCCTGTGTATACTGTCTGTTTACCCCCTTCCCCTCCTCTCAATTAGCATGTTAGCTCACATGAGCAGGGTTCCCTTTCCTCCTGTCCCCTTTCCCCTACACCTCATGCCACACCTCATGCCACCTACCTTTCGTCTACTGACTATTTCCACCTGTTTTCCCCCAACCCCTCCCCCCCGTTACCATATCCAACAGTGGAGCAATATGGGGCAGGTATTAGCAATCTGGAACATTTGTGTGCCTCAGGATTGTGGACATTATCCTTATCTGCCTTTAGGGGCTTTAAACCTGCTAGGCACCCACCCAAGGAGACAGAGCCACACCCCCAAGGAGACACAGCCACACCCTTAATGGTTTGACCACACCCCACGTGTCAGCTTGAAAACATTTTGCAGCAGAAAATGTAATAGTCAACAATGGGAGGACCACAGGAAGTTTCTGTACAGGGGCCCAGGATTCCTCTTGACGGCCCTGGACACTTTTGTGGCATAGACAAATGATATGAATCATAATTATATTTTACAATCTTTTTGTTACAAATGTTGTATATACAATATACACAATGGCTAGCATGGATGCCTCATTGCACCAGGACCACATTTTCAGTCCTAGATTAAACATCTGAGGCCAGATTTACTAAGTTGTGGGTTTGGAAATGTGGAGATGTTGCCTATATTAACCAATCAGATTCTAGCTCTCACTTTCTTTTTACATACTAGAGAATGTCAGCTAAAATCTGATTGGTTGCTATGGGCAACATCTCTCTTCCAAACCCACAGTTTAGTAAATCTGGCCCCTGGTTTCCTCCAAGTGTTCAGAAACCCCTCTGTTATCCAAAAACATAGGTTAACCGGCTGCTTTGTGGAACAGAACATAAAGTAAATATTTTCTCTATGCTGCAATGTAATTAAAGATCAAGAAGAGAATCAGCACTTTCAAAATTCAGATGCAACCGCTTATAGAAAGGGGAAATCAGTGTTAAAATGCAGACCAGTCATTTATATTTTTCAGACAGAACAAGGTGTCATATCATGACATTAATCTATAGGTCAACAAATTAAACGTGCCACCAATATGCCAACATGCCAGTATGTCAATGCATATCATGTTGGCAATATAGGAGCAGTATACTGGTGCTATATTTGAACCTATGAAAGTCAGACATGTTTGGATCACAATATAACTATAAAACATAGAAATCTTAATACAATAACTGCACACTAACTGCACACTGATGCTTTGACTCATAGAAATGTACACGTGTAGACTCACAATAACAACATACACTGCAATGCAATGTTTAAAAAAATCTATTTATTTAACATTAATTAATGGAAAATGTGTTCTCAGGTTTATCTAGTCAGTACATTATTCTTTAGAATACACAATCAAGAATATTATTGGACCGGGCCCAGACCCCTGCATGTACTGGCAGTAGGCATGAGAGAGGAGAGTGAAATCCCCCTGTCAATCCCTCCTCTCGTATGAGTATAATGGCAGTTACACTGCCATAAGCCTGCCTTAAGGTAAACATGCGGATCAGTGGTCCGTATTACCACTGATCCGAGCGCATGTTCCTAACCCTGCCCCTACTGTCAATTTTACATGCTATACCCCCCCCCCACCTAAGGGAAACTCAGCCCTTTTCTACGTTCCGTACAATGGTAGTTATGTTAGTAGTCCTAACGTAACATCTGGAAGGCGCATGCAGTCAATATAGCAAATGGACAGACCTGTGGATCCGGTCCCTTGTTTTTAATGTACAGTAGTAAAAAATAATCAAGTACAACTGTATTTTTCTTTTGTTGATTGGTAATGAACTTGCTTGGCACAGAATGGTAAAGAGCTGAGAGCGGCTTGCTCAGTATAGTACGAGGTGCAGAGCCTATTCATTTGCATGAATGTGCCACACACTCTACCTAGAGTTTGGCAACTTTCATTAGGGATGTGGGTTTGTTTTTCTGTAACTCTCAGAAACTTTTTATTGTAATTTAATAAAAAGTTAACAAAATAAATATATAAATGTTGAAAAAAAATTCTAATTTGAAATGAACCTTTTGTCTTTATTTGCATTTTTGCATGGCACACTACGGGTAAAGGTGGCCATACACTAGAGCGATTATCGGCCCGATCATCCAATTATTAGGTGAATGGGCAAATAATCGCTGTAGTGTATGGCCAAGATTAATTTTTTAAACGCCGAATAAACGCACCAGGAACGCTCTGGTACGATTATTTGGTCTTATGAAAAGTTTAATTTATATCAGGAGCAAGCTCCCGATATTTTAAGGGAGCCAATCAGCAAGCTGAATGGCTCCCTGTTCCTGCATTAGACGCTGCTCTATAGCTATGTACAAAGCTGCTCTGTCAGCTTTGAATTATACCTTCAAAGCTGTCAGAACAGCATAGTTCATAGCTATACAGCAGCGGCTATTGCAGGGAGTAGTACAGACAGGGATCTGCCGAAGCTGCGCTGTGTGAAGCGCGGCTTCGGTTGATTCCTATCTGTATTACAGCCTGCAATAGCCGCTGCTGTATATCTATGAACTATGCTGCTCTGACAGCTTTGAAGGTATAATT
>WWET01002436.1:150527-184233 GCA_011038615.1 Limnodynastes dumerilii
GAGGGATTTAGATTAGCCGGAGAGGGCGGGGGGATGCAGGGAGAGGCCTTACGATCGGGTTCCCGGCTTAATTACACGCTATAAGTTAGGGTAGCCTTCAGCCGGCGTGACAGCGTGTAATTACGCCGGGACAGGGGGAGTGTCAGGGGGACTGCATAAGAGCTACGCTGGCCGTACATATGAACAACAGCACAGCGTAGATCAGGATCAGGCTCATTGTCTGTGCAGAGTTTTCTTCTTAAAAAGGAAACTTCATATGGTAAGATAAGGTAGCCCTATGGCAATTATAAGTGCCATAAGGTACCTATAAACGGGAAGGGGGGGGCGGATTATGGGCTGCACCAGTTAGTTAGGTGCGGTTCTGTCCCCACCTAACTCACCCATAGGCGTGAATACAGCCCTCAGTCCTCTGTGCATCCAGGAATCGTGCACACGTGAATCGGAAAGCTTGTGGGTTCTTCTGAATGTTCTTCTGATAAATGCATCTAATATAGACATCTGCATAAGGCTCACACTTCATGCCTTGTTTATTTATGTCTAGGGCCTCAGAATGGAATTACATTGATCCCAGTGTAAAGGCAACGCTGGACAAACAGTCAGATGATGGGGAGTTTTGGTGAGGACACGGCTATCGATGAATCTATGTTTTGTATATCACCAGGTAGACCATAGGTATAATACAACATATAGGGACATATGTCATCAATTATAGCACTTTAACTTCCCTAATTATAATGGGGTAGATCCAGAGCTCCGCTTGCGATCCCTTTACCAGCGTAGCGTATTTACGTGAGCGTGCCTTCTATACTACCTTCTATACAATCCCCCTGCATGTACGTACTTTGGCTGCTTTACGCTTTCTAAACCCTACCTTAACTTTTAGCAGCGTAACCGCTCATGTCCGCACACGTACATATAGGCAGTGCATAGTTATGCTGCTAAGTACACTCATACTGTACGATTTAAATGCAAACTCCCGCCTACATTGCGTATTTTAAGCGTACTTTCGGCTAACATAAATTTGGCACGCCCCCTCGAACGATTTTACGCTACTGATACGTGAAAGGCCCATACGCTCAGAGTCACGATACGTTACGCAGCGTGTCATCTGTCGTGCCATCCGCAGTACATACCAAATAGTCTCTTTACGTCTCCGGCTGGCGTAAACACGCACGGAAATGTTGTTCTGGTTCTGCCCCCCCATCCTTAACCCTTCCTTTCCTAACCCTAACACTCCCTTTCAGACAGCCTACCCTAAAGCTCCATACCCTGCAGCCAAACCCTAACTCCATACCCCGCAGCCAAACCCTAACTCCTTGCCTGGCAGTCTAACCCTAACTCCTTGCCTGGCAGTCTAACCCTAACTCTACATGCCTGGCAGTCTAACCCTAACTCTACATGCCTGGCAGTCTAACCCTAACTCTACATGTCTGGCAGTCTAACCCTAACTCTCTATGCCTGGCAGTCTAACCCTAACTCTACATGCCTGGCAGTCTAACCCTAACTCTACATGCCTGGCAGTCTAACCCTAACTCTACATGCCTGGCAGTCTAACCCTAACTCTACATGCCTGGCAGTCTAACCCTAACTCTACATGCCTGGCAGTCTAACCCTAACTCTACATGCCTGGCAGTCTAACCCTAACTCTACATGCCTGGCAGTCTAACCCTAACTCTACATGCCTGGCAGTCTAACCCTAACTCTACATGTCTGGCAGTCTAACCTCTCCATGCCGCATAGCCTAATATTAACCTTCCCCTTAAGCCCTAACCCTAACCTTTTAGCTGCCAACTCTCGCTATTGTTAACGTGGAAATAGGTTACTATTCCCAATAGAATATTCCTATTTTCAGCCTATTTTGAACACTGATACAGCACCATTTAGCCAGCATCTGTATCATTTTCGACCGGCAACTACATCCCATTATTTCCTTTCTCTCAGGGGAAAATGTAGTCTTTTCTGACAAGCAATGACAATAAAGAGAAAGAACTCACATTCCCTTGCACTGGTCTGTAGTAAGCAGCTATGGTAAAGATGGTGATATAGATCACATAGGCCAGGAAGTTGAAGTAGAATATACGTTTGACAAATCGATCCCACTTGTCCTGTAGGAGTCTGTTAAGAGGCTCCACCAATAGCATTTCATGGCGGTTCTGCAGAAGGAGAATAGTCATTACCACAGTGCACAATATCATCTACAGGTTTGTACCAATAATTCTTATTGTCCCCCTGTATGTATAGAAGTATGTAGCAGTTACAATATAAAGGAAGGAAAGACGTGAACATTATTTCCCTAAATATATTGTCCATTTTGTCCTCTTCCCAGATGAGGCACTCAAATAATTTTCGCTTCATTCATTGGAGGTTTTTTTTTCCATTTTGGTATAAAAAACAATACAATGGGGTAGATCCAGAACTACGTTTGCCGTACGTTTACTCGCAAGCATTTACACGTGCATACTTTCTATACACTCCCCTAGGCACACTCCTTGAATGTACGTATTTTGTCAAGATACGCTTTCCAAACCCTACTTGAACTTTTGCCAACGTAACCGCAGTGATCCGCACACGTACGTATAAGCAACACGTATTTACGCAGCTAAGCGCGCCCATACTGTTCACTTTAAATACAAACCCCGCCCACTTAACGTATTTCAGACGTATTTTGGACTCACGTAAAATTGGCACGCCCACACGTAAGGATTTACGTGACACATACGTGACTGGCCCATACGTTCACAATTACGCTACGTTACTGAGCGTATTTTCTATGGTGTGCATGCGCAATACTTACCAAAAGGCGATTTTACGTCTCCGCCACGCGTAAATTCGCTCACAAGCGTTGTTCTGGATCTGGCCCAATGTCCCATTAATGCCAATAAAGCTGCAAATGACTTACCGGTGTCTCACTGCTGTAAGCGATGATCTCCAGTACTGACTTATTTTCGGTAGTGTCTACACCAGAAAGATCATATAAAGAGGAGTGGACTGGTCCATATGCCCATTCAGTAAACTTTCTAGAAAGATGTCTACACTCTGGGTTTGTGATTTCCCTTCTGAGAATATAAGCAAAAACCTACAAGGACATATACAAAAGAAGCTAGATATTATTTTATGCATATTTGCTTTTACACAATGGCACCGGCAAAGCATGGTGTGATTATAATGCATTATGTCTGGCTTGTCAGAGACATACAAATGTAAATGATCTAATGGACCACACCCTTATCCCAGGTAAAAAACATGACCTGCTTTCAGACTGGCAATAAAAATGTTGCTTCTTTGCTTTATGAAATTCTTCAGGGGCTCTACTCAATTATTATGTCAATCAAATAACTGTATATTCAGCATAGTGATTATACCATTTTAGGAAAAATGCAAATGGAATGAAGGAATTAATGAATCACTGAGTGAGATAATAAGTCAATGAAAATAAACAAATGATGTTGTGTTGCCTCTTTTACATGACTGTGTATGTGTGTGTCTTTTTTTTTACCAGTTTATAAAACACTGGAGACTAGTGTGCAATAAAGAAATACAAACACTTTTAACCATATGTGCTATTTTACTATTATGTACTATTTATTCATTAACAGGTTTTTATATAGCACCATCAGATTACGTAGCGCTTTACAGAAAATTTTTCACATTCACATCAGTCCCTGCCCAGGGGACTAAGTTCCCTAATGCTACATACATAGTCTAAGGTTAATTTGGTCAGCAATTAATCTACCAGCATGTTTTTGGTGCGTGGGAGGAAACCCCATGTGAGGAGAACATACAAACTCCAAACAGATAAGGCCTAGTCCAGGAATCACACTCATGACCTCAGCACTCTGAGACACAAGTGCTAATCACTGAGGACCATATCCAAGCTTAAGAAGCCCCTGCTTCTTAAAAACGGTCTTTTAAGGAATTACCTACTATGGATGTGTAATAGATAATTTCCACAATCTACGTACTATTTAGGTACGAAGCTTGAGTACATGCGGTCTTCAAAGACATTGATATTTAAGAAAGAAGAGGCCTCAGCAGCCTCTGTCCTTTTTTTAAGAAGAGTGGGTGGTGAGAGGGATTTCAATTAGCTGTGGAGGGTGTGTGGAATGGATCTCCGTTCTTATTTTCCTCCTTAAGAAGGAAAATACAAATAGTTAAGGAAGCCCTATGGCACTCTTAAGTGTCATAAGGATCCTATAAATGGATTGTGGGTCCCCGTTGCAAACAACATTATTTCGATAGGGCCGTCCACTCCCAGCCAGTTCTGAACTGACTGGGATATCGATTGGTTATGCCTTGAAGAGCCATAGCAATTGATCCTTGAAGCACTGAACACGGTAAGGTAAGCAACCCCACTCTCTAACTCTAAGTCCCCGCCAGCTGCCCAAACCTAAGTCCCCTACCCACAGCCTAACCCTAAGTCTCCCACGCAGCCTAACCCTAAGTTCCTGGCGGCTCTTCTGAAAATGAATCGGTGAGTATGCTGATCACATACTCACCAATTCATACAAAAAAAAAATCTAAACCTGCTGTCATTCGAAATAAAGACAGCCCAAGAGCAACTTTCATCTGTCCCTACTTTGGCTGACAGTATTCGATACGGGGACTCACAACACTAAAAGCTGGGGCGGGATGCGGGGCAGGTCATATGAGTTAGGTGCTGATATTGCTGCACCTAATTCATTCTGATCTGTGCATCAGGTCCTGAGACTCCATTCTGTAAGAATAATCAACTTATTTCATTCATACTTTTTATAATTATGAATTTATTTATTAAGAGGTTGAAAATTATTGAACTAAAACTATTGGAACAAGCAGTGGTCCATTAACAAAAAATATTTTTTAATTTATACTTATTTTACATAATGTACAGAGACTCTTCCTTACTCAGATACACTGACTTACCCCAATCTTTCCAGTTTTGGCTGCTAGAGTCAGAGGTGTTAGTCCTTTCTTATTTGCAATATCCTCCAGCCGCAATGATGGCTTAATCTGTGCCCCCAACACCAAAATCTCTCCATACATCTTGGTCACAAACTTTGTGTTCTCTGCTGTGTTGTCTGCGATGTCAACCAAAGCATGCAACACAGTGTTTCCAAAAGAGTCCCGGGCATCGATATTGGCTGGAGAGTACTGGTTCTGTAGTAGATACTGGACAATTTGTATTTGATTTGTGCAGGCTGCTAAGGACAGAGGCAGTTCCCCTAATAACACAAAATGAAAAATCAGTATTTATAAATAAAACATATTCATTCATTCACAGTGGTGTCAAAAGGGGAGTTCAGACTGCAGCAGGTGACAGGTTATCAGAGGGGTGATGTGGTCTGACCCCATTGCCTGACTAATTGCTGAATATACACTTTGAAACTACTATCTGCCTTACACTGATACTGTAACTCAAGGGGCCAGATTTACTAAGCTGTGGGAAAGGAAAAGTGGAGATGTTGCCCATAGCAACCAATCAGATTCTAGCTGGCATTTTCTTGTATGTAGTAGGAAAGTGAGAGTTACAATTTGACTGTTTGCTATGGGCAACATCTCCACTTTTCCTTTCCCGCAGCTTAGAAAATCTGGCCCAAGGTGTCAGCACTTACAGCAAATCACAAGAAAACCAGCCAGTACTGACAGCTATACAAGGTACCGTGAGAGGACACAAGAAAACCAGCCAGTACTGACAGCTATACAGCATACTGTGAGAGGACACAGAAAGTGAGAGTTACAGTCTGACTGTTTGCTATGGGCAACATCTCCACTTTTCCTTTCCTTAGAAAATCTGGCCCAAGGTGTCAGCACTTACCGCAAATCACAAGAAAACCAGCCAGTACTGACAGCTATACAAGGTACTGTGAGAGGACAGGAAGAAAACCAGCCCAAGGTACTGTGAGAGGACAGGAAGAAAACCAGCCAGTACTGACATCTATACAAGGTACCGTGAGAGGACAGGAAGACAACCAGCCAGTACTGACAGCTATACAAGGTACTGTGAGAGGACAGGAAGACAACCAGCCAATACTGACAGCTATACAAGGTACCGTGAGAGGACATTAAGAAAACCAGCCAGTACTGACAGCTATACAAGGTACTGTGAGAGGACAGGAAGAAAACCAGGCAGTACTGACAGCTATACAAGGTACTGTGAGAGGACAGGAAGAAAACCTTTTACTCTATTGATTCTGAAGACTTTTGCACAACACCAGAACAGAGAATAGAAAGATCAGAGAAATCAATCAGTCACAAGTAATTGTTGTCAGTTTTGCCTTTTATTTTTTGTGCAAGTAAGACCCAATATGATGCATTGCAGAACCCTGTTGCTCTTACAATATTTATTATGAAGTCTTGAAGTATTGATTACAGAATAAGACCCCTCCCCCTCCCTCCAAATCAAGAGCATGGAAGTTAATCAAAATTCTGGATCAGGCCCATGTCAGAGATATATTTATTACATGTTAAATTTAAATATAATTGAAAACAAAATTGAATATAAAAGAACAGTGGCGTTACTAGGGTTGGTGTCACCCGGTACTAACGATGGCATTTGGTCAATTGTAGGTTCAACTACACATCCACAATTGCTAAGAGGATTCTGACAATATGAAGGTTTCTAAGAGATTTTGTTGAAATGTTAGTTTTATTTTCCATGGCCACAGTCATAGCTCCTCACCAAAATAGAAGCCAGCTCTCCCTTTGGCCTTCCGGAAAAATTCACCGTCTGCTCTTGCATGGACATCGGCTCCATGTTGAAGCAGAAGTTCCACCAGATTCATGTTCCGTCTTTCAATGGCGATATGGAGAGCAGTCTGGCCTGGTGGTTACACATGAAACAATGGCATCCAGTTACAACATAGAAAATGCAAAAGGAGACTTTCCTAGTGAAATTCCTAAATGTTGAGAATGTCGCCCACTCCTCTCTTCCAGATTTACAACACGGAGGACAATTTGTGAAATAGAGGCAGATGTAACAGGCAAAAAGAATCAAGATAGATTATAAAGAATATGGACCGGATTTCACCAAAGAAGCAGACGCCTCTTATGTGCGGATCTTTAGTAAATGACCTACTATGCATGCGTAGTAGGTAATCTACATAATCTACATACCAGCTAGGTACGTAGATTGCCTTTGTGCCGTCTTTAAAGCCCGCACTCTTTCTATTTTCAGTAGAAAGAGGAGGTGTAGTGCCGACGCGTTGTGTGCTTAGGTAGAAGTGGGAGGGGGAAGGGATTTAGATTAGCCAAGGAGGACGGGGGGAGGATTTCTCTGTGCGTATTTTCCTTCTTAAGGGGCTTGCATTCTAAGGGGGTGCACAGAGTATTTTCAGTAGAAAGAGGAGGTGTAGTGCCGACACGTTGTGTGCTTAGGTAGAAGTGGGAGAGGGGAGGGACTTAGATTAGCCAAGGAGGACGGGGGGGAGGCAATATCCGTGACATTGAACGGATAGATGTAAGTGTTATAAGGTACCTAAAAACGGGGAGGGGGGGTATAGGGGCAGGATGGGTAAGTTAGGGGTGGATCTGTCCACACCCAACTCACTCGGATCTGTGAATACGGTCCTCTTGTGTTTTTCTACCAATTATACAACTACAGTTGCACCCAAATAAATCTGTTTAGAGGTGGGTTTAAATCATCTATAACAGAGATATGAATGTGCAGCCATATAAATCAGTCAGTCTAGAAATCATTTCCTGTAATAAACTAGAGAAATGAAACAAAGAAGATGATTGGTTGCTGTAACCTAAACCTGCACCTACCCTTTCTATAAGCTCTAGTAAATCTACCCATGAGTTACTCACCCTGGTGCAGTCCTTATTTATCAGGGTGCATTGATAAATCATTTTCTAAATGAGTGTTAAGTGATTGTTTCTTGTTGGCTAAATTAGTTTATTAATATGTGCTTTTATTGATGGTTAGTGTAAATTGACCACATGTATGCTAAAACTCATCACTTGGCTGAAATGTGTTCATTCATTCAGGAAATTGTGGCTAGAGCCATTAAATACTTAATCAATAATTGAATTAAGTCAAGATTTACGTACATGCATAAATATCAAATGTGATAAACTTCCTATGTGTGATGCATGAGCCCAGCCACGTCACTCACCCCCAAAATTACAAACCCAATAAAAGCACTGAGTCTTATCTGTGGGTCAATAATATCATTTATTACAATTATTACATTTGTGATCTGAAGTGGATCATGCAAAATTGATGGGGATCAAAAGAAGCAGGTGAAGCAAATGAGTGCAGGATGCATTTGAACAATCAAGTCAACAACAACAAACCAGGCTCTCTCCTTCTGCCTTCACCACTACACCTCAACCAGGTATTATGTGAGACAGCCCGCAAAAGGACATGCTTCAACCTCAGGCCGGAGAACGTCCACAGCCAAGTACATTAAAATTGTGTCACCTTGGCTCACTAGCACATGCGCCAATGTTACCACAATAAGCAAACTTGCTCTATGCAAAAACAACAAATTAGCAGGAAATCTAATACTAACCACGATAGGGAAGGGAGGGTGGTTCAAATCCAAAGAAGAAGGAAGAAGATTTCCTGTTCCAGTTGACCTATATAGATTCTCTGAAAAGCAGCTCCTCCCAGCACCTGCTCCTCAGCGAATCCAGGTGATGAAGGTAAGTGACATCACTGGGGACCACCCACACACAGGGAGCTAAAATGTACTCATGTTAAATTCTTAACCGTCCATATCCCATATGTTCTGAAGATATGCACAATTTACAATAAACAGGTTTTAGATAGTCGCAAGTAATGTTGAAATGTTTGAAGGAGCCAGTATTCCGTTTACTTTGATATTTTAAATCCGCTATCTCTGGGCTTTGAGGTTTTCTGAAGACCTAAGGTTCCACCAATAGTTTTCCTTTGCTTAAAGGGATTCTATGGGCTAGATTTACAAAACTGCGGAAAAAAAAAATGGAGATGGTTCCCGTAGCAACCAATCAGATTCTAGCAGAAATTATATAGTATGTAATAGGAAAAGTGTGAGCTAGAATCTAATTGGTTGCTATGGGCAACATCTCCACTTTTCCATTTCCGCAGTTTTGAGTCCTTTAATTGTAGCTATTGCATTTTGCGTGCCACAGCCATATACATGAGTAAGCAAAGTGTTATCATAAAAAGGTTGCTTCCTCAGGGACACATTCATTACAGATACTGCACAAATGAATTTTGGTTGATTTTTGTTCCTCAAGGTAAAAATCAAACATGTAGTTTTCAAACACCAAGCTGGCTTTAAATGAGAGTGTTTCACTTATTGAATATAAACAATAATTATTGGTTGACAATAAACTTTAAGAGGATAGGTCTATAATTCAGGTCATTTCCACTTTTATCTTAATGTTTAAAAAATATATTTTGAGACTGTTATAACTTTAGAATATGTGGATTGCTTACTCAATTCTATATCTATATCTAAATCTATTTAAATGTCTTTTTAAGTGTTCAATTTTTTGTTACAATTAAGAATGGGCTTTTTGGTGGAAATGGAATAATATCCATCCAAAGTATATAAAAGTGTGTTGTTTCTGAGGGCTTTGTATGTAAAATAGGGTAATATGAATTTAGTTCTGGACATATGGGTTGGGAGCATACGTTACCTCTGTAATAGGTGTCTGTATATGCTGAATTTATAAATTCTTTTAGGTTGTCTGTCTTCTCTGCAATTTCCAGTAGCAATGGAATGGTGTTATTTTTTCCATAACTCAAATTCAGCATAGCTTTGAGCAAGCAAGTTTTCCCTGTCTCAAATTCTGTGGAATAAAAATCAGAATTGAGTGATATAGTTTCCCATGTCGCTAATCTCAAAATGCAAAGGTTTATCTACGTGTTACCTTTAAACTCTGGGTTAGTGAGACGCTTCTGAGTCCGTAGCAAATAAACCAGAAGATCATCTAATTCATCGCAGTCACCATAAGTTACCGCGTCAAAAATCCTAGCCCGATCATATAGTTTAAATGTCCGGTCCTTGCAGCTGTTAGTAGAATCAACACTTGAACTTTGTCTGTCACAGTAACAAAAGAAAAATCCAGTATTTACATATCTGAGTGTGTTTATATTTGGTTGTAAATCTCAGGGTATATTTTATAGTATTTTCCATGTCATAGAAACATAGAATGTGACAGTAGATTAGAGCCACATGGCCCATCCAGTCTGCCCAGTTGTTTATTTCAATCTATACTGACTCTAGACCTTATTTACTCTTAATTTAGTTTGAGATTTAGGCTATCCCTATATTTATCCCAAGCATGTTTAAACTGTTCTACTGTGTTAACCACCTCAGATGGGAGGCTATTCCACTTATCTATCACCCTTTTAGTGAAGTAATATTGCCACACATTTCCTCTGAATCTACCACCCTCCAGTTTATATTCATGCCCTCGTATTACACCTCTTCCTCTGAAAAATGCCCCCTCCTCTAGCCGGTCACAACCCTTGATATATTTATAAGCTGTTATCATGCACCCCCCTCTCCCTTCTCTGTTTCAAGCTATGCATATTTGGTTCCTCTAGCTTTTCTTGGTATGATTTGTAACACATGCCATGAACCATTTTAGTTGTTCTTCTTTGCCCAGTCTCTAATGTATTTATGTCTTTCTGGAGATATGGCCTCCAGAACTGAACACAGTATTCTAAGTGAGGTTATACCAACGATCTATAAAGGGGCCTCACTATTTTGAGAATAAATTGTAAACTTAAAATGTACCCATATGCGCTATATCAGTTTATTTATAGAGCGCATTAAATATCGCAATTTATATTCAAACTAAATACAGATCTCCAGGCAACGTCACACAGAGATCTGTAAGTCGGCAGGGAAGACGGGAGGGCACACCCCGTGTCCAGATCCCTGCCTTAACGTCTCAGCATGGTCTGTAACCGCACAGACACAGGTTCCGCCCTTCATTAACATAAATAACCCCGCCTTCTCTATGGAACAAAGTTCCGTATGAAAGTAGTTATGACACGTAACATCTGGCATGCACATGCACCAATGTTATCTGTCAAGGGGACTTGCATAAGCCCTCTTAAGCACCTAATTCTGTATCAGGCTCAATGATATGTAGAGTAATGATTTCACCAGGATTTGTTGATTTCATGAATTACTTTGGTATTTTTCAGACTTAAAATACTTGTGATTATTTATAGACCATTGATAAAATAGTGTTCTCAAGTCAAGGTCAGTATATAAAAAATGCATTGAGCGATGGAATATTTACAACGCATACAATCCTATCATTACAATAACTGGCAGACATTTAAAGTCACGGAGATGACCTATACCTACCTGGTCAAATGGTTGCAATGTTTTCCTTTTTCAAACTGAACATGAAATTTGATCGTCGGGGACATAACCTTACTTTCTATCTTGTAGACGGAATCCATGGGAGCCATTTCCCGCTCTGAATCTGCTTTTCCAAACCGACGGCCTTTAGCTTTAGGGGAGCTAAAAATGGCATATTTGGTATGTTTTAGCTTAAAGTGTTGATTAGATTCATGGCTGTGTAGATTGTTGTCATCGCTATGAGACTCATCAGCAGAGATATTTGTATCCTCTGTGTGGTCTGTTTCCTCAAGGTCGGATGAACTTCCCATCTTTTTCATTTTCATTAATCTGTAGAGATACAATAAAAGTGGACTGTACTGTAGGTGATGAAGGAATGAGGAAACAAGACGACGATGATCAAAAAACAATGTTTGTGTTCTCTAATTATTAATGCATATGCCGTGTGTCTGGTGACTGGTAATATTGGGAGAGCTCCCACAGAGCTGCTATGACTACCCTCTTACTTACATAGGGCCAGATCCAGACCTACGATTCCATTACGTTTCATAGCGTAGCGTATACACGTTAGCGTATTTTCTATGCACTCCACTAGACACTCCCCTCGCTCGTACATACTTTGGATATTTTACGCTTCCCAAACCCTACCTTAACTTTCAAAGTATAACTACTGATGGACATAAAGGCTTCAGGTGCATAAGTGTCTAAGCACGCCCATACTTGATGATTTAAATGCCATCACCCCGCCTCCAAAGCGAAATTACTGGTGTCGTATGGCTGGCACGCCCCTTCGCTCGTAGTTACACTGTTGATACGTGGCTGGTACGTACGTTCAGAGTTACGTGGCATCTGGCGTGCGCATGTGCAGTTCATACAAAACAGCATTTTTTTACTTCACCGGCTAGTGTAAATACGTTAGCGTGTTTAGTTCTGGATCTACCCCAAAGTTGATAGAGTATAATAAAGGAGAACCACCCACCACATATTTTCTTAGTATATTTTATAATATACATTACATACATTAAGGTATAAAAAATAAAAAAAATTCTCCTGTAAGCATAACCTGCACCATCACCTGCATATTCCCTGATGCTGCAGTAAGTGCTAAAAGACATGAAGACATGTAGCCGGCTCTGTGCTTCAGATAATGGGTTCCAGGAAGCAATGCTGCCCTGATTTCCAGACAATTTTTGGGTTCTCTAATTATTAATGCATATGCCGTGTGTCTGGTGACTGGTAATATTGGAAGAGCTCCCACAGAGCTGCTATGACTACCCTCTTACTTACATAGGGCCAGATCCAGACCTACGTTTCCATTACGTTTCATAGCGTAGCGTATACACGTTAGCGTACTTTCTATGCACTACCCTCGCTAGTACGTACTTTGGATATTTTATGCTTCCCAAACCCTACCTTAACTTTCAAAGTATAACTACTGATGGACATAAAGGCTTCAGGTGCGTAAGTGTCTAAGCACGCCCATACTTGATGATTTAAATGCCTCACCCCGCCTCCAAAGCGAAATTACTGGTGTCGTATGGCCGGCACGCCCCTTCGTTCTTAGTTACACTGTTGATACGCGGCTGGTACGTACGTTCAGAGTTACGTGGCATCTGGCGCACGCATGTGCAGTTCATACAAAACAGCATTTTACGTCACCGGCTAGTGTAAATACGTTAGCTCTTAGTTCTTAGTGCTTAGTTCTGGATCTACCCCATAGTTGATAGAGTATAATAAAGGAGAACTACCCACCACATATTTTCTTAGTATATTTTATAATATACATCCACATTAAGGTTTAAAAAAAAAATTCTCCTGTAAGCGTAACCTGCACCATCACCTGCATATTCCCTGATGCTGCAGTAAGTGCTAAAAGACATGAAGACATGTAGCCGGCTCTGTGCTTCAGATAATGGGTTCCAGGAAGCAATGCTGCCCTGATTTCCAGAAATCCATTTTTCCCAGATAATTACAAGATAATTACTGCAATGCATAAACATTGGGCCAGGTCCTGACCAATGTACGCTAGCGATTTTACACTAGCTGCTCACGTAAAATTGCCGAATTGTATTTACTGCGCATGCGTGGCAGATGTTACGACACGTAACGCTGAACGTACGTACCATCAGCGTAACTAAGGGGCAGGAGCATCAATACGACACCCGTAGGAGGGAGGCATTTAAATTAGACAGTATGGGCCGGGTTGGGCCGTAACGTACGTAAATCCATTACGTACGCCAGTACTTACGCTTTGAAAAGTTAAGGTAGGGTTTTGGAGGCGTAAAACGACCAAAGTACGTACAAGCGAGGGGAGTGCATAGAACATACGCTACGCAATCTAACGTAATAAGCCCATAGGTCTGGATCTACCCCATTGATCTTATAGGTCTGGATTCAGACCTATGCACGGAAGTTTGGCAGTCCGCAAGGAAGAGGGGAGTTAACTTCTCTGTCACACCCTTCTCTCAGGCGTATACCCCATGCTTTAAGTCACCCATGCAGATCAGCATGGAACTGGTAAATATAACCCCACCATAAAATTAACATGGTCCCCCCATCTTACGGAGTTTAGGTGGACAGAGAGGATGTGCCGCCCTGTTAAACGGATCTCCTGGCATACAGAACTAAGTGACTTACGCCTGGAGATCCTTTGCGGAATACGCATTCACATAGCCGTAATATCACCTGACTTCTACAAGTAGCTAAATGTATTCACAGCCTGTAATCAATTAATATAAAGAAAAATGGCCGCAAATGGCATTTTTAGGAGGCTTCCAGCACGGAGATGGATCCTCAGGATCCAGGATTCCATGCTGGATGCCTTTCCATTGGTGGGGCAGAATGGGGCGTGTACGCATGGTGGGAGGAGGGAGGTATGTAAATCATATAGTAGATGCTCTTTTCCGTGGGGCTGGCGTGCAAATGCTAAGGTGCTGTTGGAAGTCCTGTGTGTGTGAGAGGGGAGTGGTCTCCTCTTTACACATTGCACAGCGTTCTTCCAGAGCAACAATCCCGGTGGCGAAGTTCTGGATGCGGCCCATAATGAGGAAAAAGTTTGTGGACAATGTAACATTACTTTAAAACGTAACATGATGATCCAACCACCCGTACACAGGGCAGGAGCCAGACTTGAGATTCTTCACGATTTGTGTAGGCTTTAATAAGATGATGGATTTGTATTCATACTGCGCATGTACACCCATCCAACTGGTATGTGCTGCTTGAGTCCCCCCACCATGCAGACTTGCGCCCTACCCGCTGGCTGTGGGACCTGAGTTGGTCTCCTTCTGCCTCTGCAAGTAGGACTGGATAAATGCACAATGCACAATGCTAACGGATCTATGCAAATCTTGTGCTTGGAGACTTGAACACGTGAAGAACAGAAGATTGAATTCAGATCACAATTTTCAAAGATTGTTTTAAAGTTGTGTTTAGATTTTGCAGAGAAGCGAACCATGAAGTAATAGGAGAGAATACAATACTATACAATATTCACAAGTTTTCCCAAAGCTCAATGAATAAAACATGATTATTCTGGAAAATTTACATTTGCCAAGAGAAACATTAGTTAACCTGAATTTTTAATCCAAAAATATACTTTATTAAAATCTCAAAGTTATAGCTTATTTCTGTGGAGATGGAGATAACTGTTATTTTGAAACATAAACAGTTATTACAACAATTACAGTCATTACAACATTTAGTCCTTTGGCCATGTCTGGCAATCTGATGAGATGCCTTATTAATTAGCTTCTCCTGCATGGATGGTGGGCCCACCTGCTTGGAAAGTTGAATAGGGCTTCATAAATCATTAAAACTGTGTTTACTTATCAATTAGCAGCTACCAGCTTCCTGCAGGGATCAGACAGAGCTGATGTCACCAATGCAATGTCCTACAGAAATGGCATATAGCCTCTGAATTGAATGTGTAATGTCAGTTTCATGGTCCGATCTCTGCAGGAAGCCAGCAGCTGCTAAATCGTAAATAATAAAGTTTTAATAATTTACTAATCGGCTGCAAACTAGCTTCCCCACCATGTTGTGAAATAAGTATCATATCAGAAATAATTTTATTTTAACCCAGCTGTAGTATTTATATCATTAGTATTCATTTATATTTATAAATAAATAAATCATTGTTATGTCAAGCTGTAATTGTTAAATGTATAAGTTAACCATTGCTGGTAGAGCCTTGATGAGTATGGCAACATCAAAGTTCTTCAGCAATAGAAATGTACTGTGACAACAGAAAGAATAATGAACAGGAGAAAGTTAGGGAAGAGTCAATGATCACCTACAATCTCCCTGTGCTTAGTAGGATGAGGGTCCTGTTAGAGTTGTAGTCCATTTATAGATTGAACAAGTGAGTTTTCAAAGAACACAGTTTAAAGTTTGAAGGACAGAGCTTTGTTAAATAGGACAGGCTATTGATTTTTACAACAGTAGTCCTGGAAACAATAAGCTGGATCCAGACTTATGTAAGTGCTTGAAATTAGTTACTCCTGGACTAAACCATGTTGATTGCAGGGGAGTCATATTTCATCTGTTGCAAACAGTATTAGAGTTGAGAGGTGATGTTTCCTATACCAAGTCTAAATAACAGTGTGATAGTAAAGCTGGTCAGTATCTGTGTGCAGTAAGCAATTCAAAGCTATATCCCTGCATGCAAAGAATACAATTAACGTGACTCCCCCTGCAATCAACATGGTTTAGCCCAGAAGTAACTCATTTCAAGCACTTCTTAAGTCTGGATACAGCCTAACAGGTGAAATAAAAAATAAAAAATATTGGATTTATTGGTGATTTATTATATTTAGTAGTGAAGGGTAGCTCCAAAACATAGGTGAAGAAAATATGATTTTTAAAAGGGATTGAAGGACTGGGAGAAATGAAGTGGCAAGAATTTTTGACCAGAGCCCTTTTCAACTCCTAATCCCTTGGGAATGGGATGTGTTACACTTTCTCTCCTAGGCAGACAGTAATATTTTGTCCAGTGCTGAAGAATTTGTACAGAGGTGTCTGTCTGATGTGTTATACCCTCTGAACATTCTCTTTCTCACTATGAAGATGAAGAAATACAATAAATCCCTTACCTGAATTTTTTATTATAATTATAGTAATTATTGTTATAACAATTCTGCATAATAATTCTGCATATTATCATCATGAAAATGTCAATTCCATGTAAGTTAAACCACTCTATAAATATTCCTGAATACACAAAACATAAAAATAGCAGAAATAATAATACCCATCAGAGACAATAATACAATTCTTCTCTGTATGTATATTCTGTCAAACTTAATTAGAAAGAAGCACTTAGCAATCTGTTCTTATATTACTTATGATACTGCTTATATATTATTTATTGCATAGTAATGACTTTAATTTAAGCTACAGAAATACTGTATAAATAGCTACAAAAAGGATCCAACAGGATAGATATAATATTTGATCAAAATTGTGTGGTCTATATAGAAATATATTACACAATATACTGTATGTTGTTTATAATAATGATACATACTGTATATTATAAAACTGTATTTATTTCTGAAGCATCAAACCATAATCCTGGTTTTTACTGTTATTTTTATGGTCATTATTATTCTTTCCATTATTTTTCTGATAACGACCATAGGCATCATATATTTATAGTTTATCATCTTGCACATTTAATACAATGATGTTTCACATGTTTCAAGATACTATTTTTACACCATTATTAATGTATTTTTTTTAAGGACTGACAATAATAAATGAATTATAATGCATGTAATATAGAATCCCATTGTAGTTTATAGGGACATGTAATTAATTCTTTACATGCTGATTTTCCACATACCCAAAAATAACAATGGATTTAACTTGTATATAGGTTACATGCCAATATACACACAATGGAATGAAACAAAAGTTGTTACCTTTGAAAGATACTTTCTATTTATTTGCAATCTTCTAATGGATGACCAAAGCTCAATTCCCAGCAGTGCTGTTTCTAGATGTTGTGAAATTACTGTTATCACACTGGCAATGAACAGGGCAGATCCAATCCCTTAGCATGCTTAGATTTCACCCAGCAGATAGGTTCAGTGAACTAGTAATGTGATGACTGAGACATACTGTAGTCATAGAGGATGTAATTCCCAGTAGTTATCAAAGCTTTTACCGGGATGAGGATGCGTATGTGGACTTACATTTAGAAGAAGATGCCTCCCTCCAGCCTCTCCAGAAAACAAAGTCATTACATGGGAAAACATGAGAACTGACACACTGACCTCACGCATATTATGAGCTCTATTCATGTTTAAATCCTCAACAAAGGAAAACTTTTATTGCCATGCTGTATTTTTATAGGTTGCCTAAAGCTAAGTAAAAGTTCCCATTACATATATTTAATTAGAAAAGGCAATTGTTATTGTTTATTAATCAATATGGTCAATATTTTATATTATTTATGTAGACATTTTAACAATATCCGAAATACATTCATTAACAGCAATAGTAAAATAACATTTTACTAGAATATACCAGCAATTTTTACTATTTTTTGAGCTGAGCTACATTTGTATATGACAGTATTCATGAAATCAATAGAATATTTGTACTTATTTAGCACATTTTCCCAGGATTTATAGTTGGATGGATGGAGCATAATGTTTATAAACAGATTGATAGTTTTCACTCAATAAAAGTGTTTTTCATCATGGTTATGCTAATAATAATTATAATATGAATAATATGAATAACAGTCATAATAATTATAACAGTGGACTGGATCCAGATTTAGTTGTTGGGGTAATTTTCCTCCTGATGGGAGTCTGTCAGTCCACATGAGAGAGGGGAGTGAACTATAGGTGATATTGCCTGTGGTATCAAAGGGAAAATATGTATTTTTGCATATGACACAAAGATATGTAACAAGGTAGACATGCTAGGAGGGGTACACAAAATGAGGGATGATCTAGGTAGACTGGAGGAATGGTTAAGAGTGTGGAAACTGTTGTTTAATGCCAAAAAATGGTAAATCATGCCCTTGGGGCACAAACAACCAAAAGCTCAATATATCATGAATTGAACTACATTAGAAACTACTGAGGAGGAAAGGGATCTAGGAGTCATTATTTCATGTGACTTAAAGGTAGCCAAGCAATGTTACAAAGCAGTGAGAAAGGCAAGAGAGATGCTTGGATGCATAGGGACAGCAATTAGTAACAGAAAGAGAGAAGTAGTGATGCCCTTTTATAGATCGTTGGTACGACCTCACCTAAAATACTGTGTTCAGTTCTGGAGGCCATATCCCCAGAAAGACATAAATACATTAGAGACTGTGCAATGGAGGAATGGTCAAGAGTGTGGCAACTGTTGTTTAATGCCAAAAAATGCTAAATCATGCACTTGGGGCACAAACAACCAAAAGCTCAATATATCATGAATTGAACTACATTAGAAACTACTGAGGAGGAAAGGGATCTAGGAGTCATTATTTCATGTGACTTAAAAGCAATGAGAAAGGCAAGGGAGATGCTTGGATGCATAGGGACAGGAATTAGTCACAGAAAGAGAGAAGTAGTGATGCCCTTTTATAGATCGTTGGTACGCCCTCACCTAGAATACTGTGTTCAGTTCTGGAGCCCATATCTCCAGAAACACACAAAATGGAAGTTGCTCAATCAATTTATAGGTAAATTCAAACAGGTGCATTAAAAGCCAGGGGGTAATCCGCTAGCAACAGAAACAAAGGAAGGAAAATGCCCCAGCAACACTGCCATTAACCAGTAACAGACTATACCGTTCTATCTGTAAAATAAAACGCAGAAATGTCCATTACACATATTTGCGCAAATATATGATAAGCCACCAGCCACCGTCAAGGCCTTTCAGCATATGGTGGTCCTAACTCTAACAATGAGAGTCCCAATGTTGGGTCATATATATATGTTTTTAAATTGAGAGCCAAACTTACCTCAGGAGACACTCCTTAAAGCCTCCTAAATAGCTTCTGTGGAACAACACCCCCTCTTTGCTGCTGCTCCCATACAAACCCACAAACAGTGTACACACAAAATGGAAGTTGCTCAATCAATTTATAGTTAAGTGCAAACAGGTGCATGAAAGCCCGGGGTAATCTGCTAGAAACGTCTCCAGAAAGACATAAATACATTAGAGACTGTGCAAAGAAGAGCAACCAAAATGGTCCATGGCCTGTGTCACATAACATACCAAGAAAGGCTAGAGGAACTAAACATGTGTAGCTTGGAGCAGAGAAGGGGAGGATGATAGCAGCTGTTACACAGCAAGGGGTGTAACCATGTACAGGAGGGGTGACATTCAAAGAAAGGTGTATTAGAGCACATGGACATGTGTATAAACTGGAGTATGATAGGTTCAGAGGACATGTGCAGAAAAATATAAACTGGAGGGTGGTAGATTCAGAGGAAATGTGCGGAAAAATTACTTCACTGAAAGGGTGATAGATAAGTGGAATATTCTCCCATCTGAGGTGGTAGAGGTAACACAGTAGAACAGTGTAAACATGCTTGGGATAAATATAAGGATATCCTAAATCTCAAACTAATTAGAGGTTAAATAGGGTCTAGGGTCAGTATAGTTTAGCTGGGCAGACTGGATGGACCATGTGGATCTTATCTGCTGTCACATTCTATGTTTCTCTCTGTCTCTCCCCTCTTTGGTGCGGATATTATGTGCACACTACCAACTTCCAGCACGGATCTGGAACCGTTTGGCTGGTGTGCAAGTGTTATCATAAGGTTCTCCTGGCGGAAACTCATCAGTTCTCCTCTTGCACTTATGCAAATTAGTATCACACAGCGATCGAAAGACCTCTGAAGCTGGAGGTCCCCTACCATAATACTACTAAATTGTCCAGAAATGATGAAACTTTGCACAGAAATATCTATTTGTTTTTATTTTGAGAAAATCTCTTCATGGAGTTGCAATATTTGACCAGTCATACATTCCCTGTTGTATATATGCTATGTTATAGTGATTATCAGGTAACTGCAGAGGAGTGTGTCTAGCATTAATAGCATGTTTTCATAATATAAAATAATTAGGAATTTCAGCAATCCGCAGCTCATATCTTCTCAATCTAAATAAATAAAAGAGGATTTCTGGTAAATCATCTATCTCATTGCTTGTAATGTGCAAAATCACGTTGGTCCAGATCTTGAGCTCCGTACGCTTTTTACGCTAGCCGCTGACGTAAAATCAGCAATTTGTATGTATTGCACATGCGCACAGCGGATGTTACGCAACGTAACTCTGATCGTACGTAACTTCACTGTAAATACAAACGAAAGGGCGTGTCTTCCATACCACACCCAAAAATCTTCCTTGTAGGTGAAGGGAGGCATTTATATTGTACAGTATGGGCCGGGTTAGGCCGTTACGTACGTCAATGCATTACGTATGTCCGTACTTACGCTTGGAAAATTGAAGGTAGGGTTTGGCGAACGTAAATCGAGTAAATTACAGACGAGCGAGGGGCGTGCCTAGGGGAGTGCATAGTGCTTATGATAGCATGAATACGCTACGCCAACAAACGTAAAAACAACTTAGGTCTGGATCTACCCCGTTATCAGTAATCAGGACATGCCACATATCTACAGCGGGGTGGCAATCTATGTATGACCTACTACGCAGGTACGTAGATTGCCTCTGTGCAGTCTTTAAAGAGTTAGTTAGAAAGAGGTGGCGTAATGCCATAAGTTAGAAGTGGGAGGGGAGGGAGCGATTTAAATTAGCCGGGGAGGAGAGGCATTGTCCGTGCGTAGTTTCCGTCTTCTTTTTTTTTTTTTTAAATATGTTTTATTGAGATTTCCAAATAATTAGGGGGATGAGGGGTACAGAAAAAGAAGAGGGACTGTGAAAACTTATCAGTTTCCTTCTTAAGAACAATAAGATAAGGTAGCCCTATGGCCATATGGCAAGTGCCATACGGTACCTAGGGCTGGTTAGGGACATGACGGGTGAGTGAGTTAGGTGAGGTTCTGTCCACACCTAACTCACTCTTAAATGTGACTCAGGGCAACAAATCTTATTCTCTAGTCACAGGCTAACTATCTGGCAATACCCTGCCTGCAACCACAATCAGCCTTTTATCCTTCTTCCAATTTGCATAAGTCGTGTCCCCCGCATGCACTATGGCTTCCCTCTGGGATCTCCCGGTGGGAAGCTATTGAAAGTCGGAAACTCTGACTATGAGCCACTTCAGAGGCGGAACTACCATTTGTGCAACAGGTGCAACGACACCGGGGCCCATGCTGATACAAAGACCCACAGACGTCAGCACCGCACCGCCGAAGCTTCCCGTTAGGCTACCTGGGATATCATGAGGGCCGAAGCAGATTTTTTCCACCTGGGCCCACAACTCGCTAATTCTGCCTCTGACCCACTTAGCTGGTTGCCATTAATCTGGAGGAGAGAGCTTTGACAGAGCAGAGAAGACAGAGGGCAGGCAGAGTATTTGATTTTTTTTTTAGCATACTTTAACGATTTCAGCAATGATTAAATCAACATTGAAGTATCGGCTGTACAATTCTCGAATGTGTTATTGTCCCTCTAGTGAATGGAACCAATAAACCTATCTCCCTGATAGAGTACATGAGAGCTAAGAAAAGAGAACATTTACACGATCAGCATTCCTTGTACTTATAATACATGCAGTAATACTAAGAGGATTTGAGCAGTGCAGGTATACTATAGGATTCTGGGATTGCGGAACAACAGTGTCAGCACAATAGAGCGTCTTATGTGTAAGACCAATGCTTTATAGTTTCATGAATAATGTAAAACCAGGTATACATAATGTCTATAGCACAAAGACAAATCATACTGAATATACATTACTGTTATTATTGATGACAGGTTACTTCGTATCTGAAATATCATATAATTCATCCCATTATTAACCGCACATTTTCTCATTTCACATTACCAGATCGTTATCGCTATCACGTGTACATTACAGTGCTCACCTAGGGCCATACCCAGACCTGACAATGTCATCACATGGAGAAATAGCCTGAAATGATGTACTGCACATATGTAGTACAAAGAAACTCCATACAGAACACAGCCGCACGATGCAGTGTTTCACCCGAGCATTTTAGGACAGTTTTATCGGCATTTAAAAAATCTATCTTACCTACATAACTTCTGATCATTGGATGATCACTCTAGTGCGTGGCCACTTTTAATACCAGCCTCACATGTCAGCATTACACAGTAAACTTTTACAAGCTGAACCTTATCTTCTCCTGTCTTTTCACACCCAACCATTCATGTGTTTTTATATTATACCCTTCTCTGTTCTCTAGCATACTTTATATTTGCTGTTCCTTACTTATTGTATTTTATGGTTTATTCATTGTTCCAAAACATAAAAAAAAAGTACAGAACATTTTTTTTACAAAGATTACTTGCATGTTGATGAAATATACATATATATTACTAAGCTTCAATTAGCAAAGCTCTGAACTTAAACAAGGATATCAGTGTATTTTATAAGGTGATAAAATTGGAATTTTTCACCACTAGTCTTAACTGTTTATTTATTACTACAGAGGTGTACACCTACATACTCTCTGGTGCCTCCTCACACAGTAATTCAATATCTAAATCTAATCAATTGTATAACACATAATATTTATATATTTCATGTTAATGCATTGGCTTCAGCCTAATACCTAACACACTATAAAGCATTACATCGCACTTATTCTGATAATTTTAACTGTTATACAATTTATCAAATGTATTGTAAAAATGCATTTATTTTCTGATTCTGACAATTTCTTTATATATATTATATTTTAAACACTCTGGTTTCTATTATGCTGTGACTACAGGCACGGCCCTGTGACTTTGCAAGTGACATGTTATGAATGGTGGAAGAGCCAAAAAAGTGTAATTAAAAAGCTTATGCAAATGTATTCCATATTATTGGACAACTCATGACTGCTGAAGCATCTTGCAGCAGTGTAGAAAGATTTTTTTCTTCTTTTGGTTTAGTTCATTTGAAGCTTCGAAACATACAAGTATATGCGAGTAAAATGACTCAAAAGAACCGGCGCACGTAGACACTAGGGAATAAAAATATATTATAACAGTTTAAAAAATATATAAATATTGTGGCAAAAAAGCTGAGCACAAGAGTCAACTACGAAGCCAAAATCGTTGCTCACCCGAAGAAACGACCAACTCCTATTGTATAACTGAAAAGTAGAAAGGGGAGCGCTGATAAGGCTGGTAGTTTATTTATAGAAGCTTCAAAACAGACTAAGAACTGAAAAAGCCTCTAATCTTGTGTTTTTATACAGAATGTTTAATGGCATTGACATGCAAAATGCTAATGCTTAACTTGTGTGTGTGTTTGTGTGTTTCTCCGAAAAGTTCTATCGCATTTTCCATTTTTTTTAATTACTATTCAGATTTATTTAATTATAAGTAATAAGTAGGACTAGTGCTTAACATTAATGTATTGTTATTTTAAATTTTATCTCTCAGTGTACTTAATATGTTTAGTCTATCTACATATATTCATAAGCAGTAAGAAATTTGTTTTATTCAAATAAATCATATCAAAGCCTAATACCATGTTAGAAAGCACTAACACATGGTTACACAGAAATATAGAAAGTGACGGCAGATAAGAGCCACATGGCCCATCCAGTCTGCCCAGTTGTTTATTTAAAACTATACTGACCTTAGTCTCTATTTACCCTTAATTTAATTGATCAAGGTTTCTAATACAGAGCAATGTTTTACAGTGCTAATATAAGGGATTCATTAAATGATTAAAACAAAAAAAAGTGTTATTTTGTGAAAAACAGTCTTTTCTCCAACCCTGAAAGCAATTTACCTAATGCAACCCCATCCCAGACTGAAGCACCGTTCTTATATGAACCCACAACAAAACAATGAATTGAAAGTACAAATGTACATTCCATATCAATGAGCTTCAAGGCCACAATATAAAAAATGATTAATTTGCATGATGGTGTGTGGAACCATGTACACTATTTAATTATGTTTTAAGTATTTTTAAGTTTATTTTTTAACCGCTTGCATGACGAAAGACTAAACTGTGAATAAGACAAAGTAGAATTTTACAGATGATTTAACCACATGAAAATTGCATCTAATAGTTACCACCAAATCATGTGACCACCAACAGTAATAGTGGTTGCTAAGTGCTTTTTAAGGTCTTGCAATCAATCCGGCTGGAGATGATGTGGAAATGTTTTTCGCTTCTGTTAAATCCCAATATTATTAGTGGTTTGAACATATAACTGTAAGACAGATGAGAGGGAGGAAAGAAAATGCATTGCAGATAGCTGTAGCATGTGAACAATCTGTGTTATATTAATGTCTTTATTACATACAACCTTTATAAAGTAATGGATTTTTTTGTATGCCAGTAACCAGGAATAAACTACTTTGAATGTTTATAAATTGGCTGGGTTTAGCCAAGTTTTTTCAGTGAATTCACAAAATGTTCTATTTATAAGACAACTGATAAAGGTTATAGAATTCATTTGTTCAATCGGATATTGGTAGGAATTGGAGCAACCAATTATATAGAGGCTTATAGCTTTCTTACCCAGAATTGTTGTTTGTTCACTACGAACGCTGACTAGCATTTATTTATATATCGCCAGATTAGACGTCCTTTTGTCATGTGATATGTCATATGTTTAAGCAAAAGAATCTAAAGTGCTGGGGAATGTTATCCTCCAAATCCATTTGTGTATATTTTAATTAATCCCACAGATGGGCTTTCAACAGCCAGGGACAAATTTAGGTTATCTGAATAAAGGGACTGATCCAGAGATGACAGCCAGGAAGTGACTGTGATGTAGAAGTTTAATGATTATGGGCTGGATCCAGACTTAAGTGCTTGAAATTAGTTACTCCTGGGCATGTTGATTGCAGGGGGAGTCAAGTTAATTGTATTCTTTGCATGCAGGGATATATCTTTGAATTGCTTACTGCACACAGATACTGACCAGCTTTACTATCACACTGTTATTTAGACTTGAGATAGAAAACATCACCTCTCAACTCTAATACGGTTTGCAACAGATGAAATAAGACTCCCCCTGCAATCAACATGGTTTATCCCAGGAGAAACTAATTTCAAGCACTTAAATCTGGATCCAGCCCTAAGCTAGACCATTGCAATCACAGCTACACAATTCTCACTGTGATCTATATATGGGTTGAAAACAGTATACAAAAATCAATTTAAAGATTAAAAGAAATATTTAATGTATCAAAAATTATGAGGTATTTTATTGAAGCCAATAAAAAGGCATGTTATATATTACACAAAAACTATCTGATCATTCCATTGGTAATAACCAACACTCTTGTATTGGAAACTGGTGGACCCGACGCTGGTATAAATTATTATTATTTAGACTGGTAAATTCAGACCATCTGATCATACAGAAGGTACATAGATGCCAAGAAAAGCCATGATGTGAATGTCAACCTTAATTTCCAAGACAGATACTAATACACTATTAGTAGTAAGCATCTGAACAGATCAGCTAAGAACAGGCAAAATGTTCTTTATATCGTTTTATTAAAACGCATGATTAGGGATTAATGGGATTAATACCCATTTACTGTTTCATCATTATCATAGCCGCACCTACAGCAGAATCAACATCCTTTCCATAGACCACAGAAAAATGGAAGATCCTCTCCACCTCCTGCTGTAGCACAGCATTTCTAGCCAATGCACTGCCAGTTCCAATAATCCGCTTTATCCCAGAGGCTTTCAGCCAGTTTGAAGACATCATGGCATGAAGGTTCTCAATGATCCCGCGGCACATGGCTCTAGTCACATGTCCTAACGACAGGTTAGACGATGATATGTTTGACACAGAAGCAAGGTTGTCAGGAGCATGTCTCTCACCAAATAGCGTGGGACAGACCGCGAGTTCAGTGTCATTTACACACAAAGCTGCATTGATTGCCTTAGTGTAGATATCAGAATCTGAAATATCAAGATCTGAAAAGAAAAAAAGATCAGATACAGATCAAATAAAAGGTTCTTAAAAGTGAAGCTTCCGTTTTTACTGGTTATTTTTAATTAGTTACCGGTCACCTTTTTTGGGAAAATAAATCATGCGTAAGCACATAAAGCAATGTTTAAAGTCTTACAATATGAAAACATCAGTTATCTTAAAAAAAATAAAAATCATGTCATTTAAAACCAGATAGTGTGCTAAATGAACCCACAGGAATGCTTTTTATTTAGAAAAATATCAGAATAGTGTTGTTGTCTTCACAATACATCAGCTAATGAGATCAGGAAATTAGAGATGTCTTGAGATGATTGCACTTATCATCTAATTGTGTTTATTCTAGTGCAATTTTCTGTGTCTGTAATGTGATTCTGTTACACAGAAAGCTAAAAACAGGAAATACAGCTCAACACTAGGACATAGAGATGAAACAATATTTAAATATTCAATATTTAAATTCTAGTATATGAATCATGATTTTGTGTCAGTGGACAATCACCAATGCAGCTTTTATTTCGTTAATAGGTAACCTGGGTGATCTGAAGTGTCCATACAATCACATAGAACAAGAGTTCTCCAGTGGTACTTGTACTGGTGGTATGCACACCCCTGTGTTGTGGTGGATGTGTTATATGGAGAGGTGTAGGTCCCCGTCCCTATTTTGAAAGGGCCGTTTGCTCCCATCCAGTTCCGAACTGGCTGGGAAATCGATTGCTCATGCCTCGAAGAGCAATTGATCCCCGGAGAACCGAACACGGTGCTCCGAAAGGTAAGGCTTCCCTACTCCCTTATTCTAAGTCACCCACCCCGCAGCCTAACCCCAAGTCCCCCCTCCCACAGCCTAACCCTAAGTCCACCGATGAGGGTTACTCACCTCTTCGGTGGTCTGGTCCAGCGGCGGCGCTGTTTTCCGAAAACTTATTTGCGAGTATGAGAATCGCAGCATACTCACCCATTCATAAAAAAAAAAAAAAAACATTCAGCAGCGTTACATTTCGCAATCTGTAACATCGCAGCAAAGACTCGCAACGATATGGAGTTACAGCATCCAGAAGTATTTACACTTTAACCATGAGCAATACTAGATAGAAGGAGGGGACATGGTTCTGAAACAATATGTAAAGGCAAAAGAGCTGGTGTGCTAACAGCAGGAACACAGGGCTGGATCCAGACTTAAGTGCTTAAAATTAGTTACTCCCGGGCTAATCCATGTTGATTGCAGAAAGTCATATATCATCTGTTGCAAACAGTATTAGGGTTGAGAGGTGATGTTTCCTATCCCAAGTCTAAATAACAGTGTGATAGTAAAGCTGGTCAGTATTTGTGTGCAATTCAAAGATATATCCCTGTATGCAAAGAATACAATTAACTTGACTCCCCCTGAAATCAACATGGTTTAGCCCAGGAGTAACTAATTTCAAGCACTTACTGAAGTCTGGATCCAGCCCATAGTGAGGATGGAAGGAGGGGTGTAGGTGAGGTAAGGAATTATGGAGATGGTAATGAGGACAGAATGGGAATGGTTAGTGGTCCATGACCCAATTCTTTAGCGAGTAACTGGTACAAACCAAAAAAAGGTTGAGAATTGCTGACATAGAACAATCACAAAATAAGCCCACATTTTAATAAATCACACCCTCGTTATACACAAATATGGACTGTCAAGTAATTAGAACGAATGCATAGGACAGTAAGTACATAAAGTACCAAGAGGTAGGTAGCATGAAATACACCATGTATGAATAAGTATGCATGTATGAACTTCTGTACATGTATCTGTGTATATAACCTGCTCAATGAGATCGGTATTTACCTAGCGCAGCCATCCACTGAGACAACATTGTGACAAAGGACGCAAAAACATTTCCTCCATTCAGAGAAGCAGCGACTGCCAAGTACTGATCCTTTAAGTAAGGAAAATAAGTGACAGCGTCTGTAGGACTGGGGTGGTCTTCAGGCTGAAATCCCTCTGGCATAGAGCACGTCAGCTGTGCAGAAGTGCTAATGTTCAAGACTTACAAATTAGAAGGAAAAAAATAGCTTATTAGGAGCATGTATAAAGATAAAATGAAATTAATAACACTCAGATTATATGCCGTCTCTGGCTCTCTGCTACAATATATGACAGCAGGTCCCACTGATGTAGTTAGGATATAATTTACAGCGTACATAGAGATAATTGACCGGATCCAGAGATAAGATCAGATTCCATATGTTAGCCTTCTGCAACAGAGGCTAATGAACAAAATCTGCAATCCTATATTCTGTATGTGCAAGGGGAGTGCACAGCTACCTACACATACCGGCCTTCCACATACAGAACCCTCCCAACCAATTACCGAATGCAGGATCATAGGTGAGGGCTTAGGAAAGCCCTTATTGTAAGATTTACATTCCTACCCCCTGCCCACCATGCGCATCTTGTATATTGTACACATAGCGAGTGGGACTGCCCCACCGTCAGAGATATACCTACGGCTGCATTCCAATGCGTAAACCCAATACCGTGCATGCGCAGTACGAATGAACAGCTGACCTACACACGTCACATGCGTAAGACAACGGACGTTATCAATTCTGGATATGGTTCTACTAATCTGTTATAAAGGGATGAACAACAAAGTATGTGGAAAAAGTAGGGAAGGGAGAGAGGGGCCATGAAATCCACGAGAACCAGATTTTATGGAAATGATCTAATGCTTCTCTGGAGGTACAGATTCATTGTTTGTGTAGACAGAATGTTGGGGCCAGCCACGATCTGGCGACCACTGTTTGAGCTACTGACATGACCAGAGCATGTGCAACACGTTGGGTGGTTCTCATCTAAACACTTTCCTGATTTAAGTGTAGTAGAGGTAAAATACACTGTCTGAAAAATGTACAGATGAACTTATCGTTGTAGCAGTGTCTCCTTCAGTTGGTTGTAGGATTGCAGGAGCTCTCCTCAAGCAGCTGGTCTAGAGTTGTAATGCCATAACGGCCTCACACCCTATGTCCTACATTGAGCTGCCCAGTAATATAATTTGAAGTCAGGAAAGGCAAGCCCACCATCATTCTTATGTTCTTAATAATGGGAATGACATTAAGAGGACCTGTATTACAACCAACCTCAATACTATATGTCAAGATACTTGAATCTGGTGCTCCAGAACAACACTCCATTTACTCAAAGGCCTTGGCTGCATTTAAAGATGTGACCACAGTCCCCATCCCCTTCTGTGTGTGGAGCCATCTTGATCTACAACACGATAGAGACGTTCCTCCTCAACATGAAGCTGGTCTGGTCTGAATGCTCACATTGGGTTAAATTTACTAAGGGGTGATTTAGGCTGCGATTTGAAATCGCTACACATCGCCAATTATTGATATTATTATTATGACAGGGCATGATGGATAATATTATATTATGGGACATGCTGGATAATTTTATTACGAGGCATGATGCATATTATATGGCAAGAATTGTAAATAGTATATCACGGGGCATGATACATAATATTATAAGACATAAAGCGTTAATAGTATATTATGTTGCAGTAACGGACACTATGAAGAGGGACACTAGACTTTAATAGTAATAAATACATGTCGCATGTCGCAGTAGCCCCGGCCATCTTAGCATGCTGCCGCTCGTGGTGCTTCAAGTCACAGCATGCGCTGCCAGACATAGGGTTAATGACTGTATTTAAACATTAGATTGGCCATTTATTGACATTTACTTAGGATTTATTTTTTATTTTTTAATTTTTTTTAATATTAAACACGCAATGTTAAAAACTGCGATTTTGAAAAGTCAGCATTTTGGGCGATTTTACTTTAGTAAACACGGCGATTGCTAAACACCAGAAAGATCACTAAAAAACGTCGATTTTAACTATATCGACCTTAGTAAGACACAGACTAATAGAATTCTGGATACAATACTGACAGTATTGCTGCCAGTATGATAAGGGCTTCAGACATAGAGGAAGACAGGATCCTTGTTTTTTGTATATAAGTAAAATTGTCTAGTAACTTGGGGGGAAAATACTTACTTTGCTTGGTCTGCCAGTCAAGGTTCCTTATGATTCGGGATGGTAGACAGAGCTGCCACCAGTGCCTTTTTCTGTTATAGGGTCCCAAGAAAGTCTCTAACTTCCTGATGAAGTCGTGGCAGAGAACGGTATTAAATAAATTGGCTAGTGGCAATGGGTAGTCAGAAGTCACAGAGGCATAAAGGTTGTAAAAGAATTGAAGGAATACCTCCGTAATCTGGACACCATCATAGTGCACAATGCCATGGTGGTCTTTAATGGTTGGGCTAGTTCTTGTGGCAGACTTGTCTATAGTCAGGAGCGCTATATAGAAACTACATATGAGTTGTTTAATAAAAATTACATTTGCCAAAAATAATGGTCATTTCTTTAGCTCCTTAGGCTCATAGCACTTACAGCAAGAGGACAGTGTAAGCTTAGGACATATATATTGTGTAAAATACAAAGAAATGGAAATAATAATAAGCAAAGGAATACGGTTTTTGGAGTCATTAATAATTAATGGTGGACTTCATGGAGACTGCAGATGCGGTTTGTAAAGTAACGTTTTGGCGTGTAGCCACATGGAGAATGACTGTGACCACTGGTAATTATGTCATAGAGACCAACGTCTGTATTCTGCTTCTTATAATTATTTTTTTTGGTAATGGCAAGAAAAAAATACATAGATAAAGGATGGGAACATATCTTTTCTAGTGAACAAAGACAAGAATAAGAGTACCTATGCCTGTGAACCACGATGGAACATACCTAAGCATGCTAGTGAACAAAGAGAATCTAACCCAGCACAATCAAAGTAACAATTGTAACATCTGCCACGCGCATGCGCAGTGCATTTCCAAAGCAAGAGTTACGAATGCCGCATACGTAAATTAGCTGTCGTTTTTAAGCTTGGTTCAGGCCCATGGACTATAATATGAGTATCCATGTTTTTGCACCTGAACTGTAACATGCGTATCCATGCTAGTGTGCTTGGACTGTAACACGAGTATGCTAAGGCACCTGGACTGTAACATGAGTATCCATGCTAGAGCACCTGCACTGCAACATGAGTATCCATACTAGTGCACCTGCACTGCAACATGAGTATCCATACTAGTGCACCTGCACTGCAACATGAGTATCCGTACTAGTGCACCTGCACTGCAACATGGGTATCCATACTAGTGCACCTGGACTGTAACATGCATGTTTGCAATAGCTATTAAACTCTACTACTTACTACTGCTCACTAACAGAGCAGTAGTAAGTGTATCCACAGCAATCGGAGGGGAACAGGTCACCATAATTTATTTATACCACACTGGTTGTCACTACCTGCATCTGTACTCTCAGCTGCAGAAGAATACACTGCACACTGAAAATCTCCCAAGGCCACTCCAACCTCTGTCCCTTGTGGAACTCCGCACCACTCATAGGATGTCTTCCCTGCTATACACCCAGCATCCCGAACGTCAGGGAGCAGGCGGACTGGAAACCCGCACTCTTGTAATCTAAAACACAAACTGTATTTAAACCCCTACCACAAGTTTTAGCATCATTGTTTAAATTCAGCTCTAGACATTAAATATATATAACGTGACATTTCATTTTGTACCAGATACCACGGCTACACTGTATATGTGCCAGACAATACACTTACACATCCATATTCCATGCTTTGGTTCTGGTATTGAAGTATCCCCAGCTTGCTGCATTCTGAACAGACATCAGAGGTGTTCTTAGCCCACATAGCATAGAGACAACATAGTCCTGGATAGTACCAGCAGCATCATATGGCTGAAGGAAATCTGGTCTGCCAAAAACACAAATGTTTCTAATTACATAATACTGAAAATGTCATAAAACAGGGCTGTCACCAGAAGGACAAGATAGTAAGAACTGGTGAGATGGATAGAAGCAATCACGTATGTTGTATGTTTGTGGCAGTTTTCTTCTCTCCCATTACATATATCTCCATGTGCCCCCATTAGCCCAACACCTCCCCACTCATTAACATACCTTGAATCTTCTGCCTTAATCCTCTGTTCAGCGCTGGCTCTAGAGGAGTGACCCCTATCCATCCCCCCCGCTGCTGAAATAGGAAGAGAAGCTTTCAGCAGTGCGATACTCACAACCATCAGTATCGTGCTGCTAGGAGCTTCCCTCACTGCAGTTTCAGCCAGCGTGAAGGAGGGAAAGGGGGCAGAAAGCCAAAATTGATTTAAGAGATGCTCTAGCAATGCAATGCAATGTTCCTCAGCGTCACTCTGGATGCTAGCTTTAACTTTTTGTTGCTAAACCCCAACCTAGCACCCAGGGTTTGTCTAGCCTTGATATAATCATGTTAATATCACATAGATCCATAAGTTGCCACAATATCTGTTCCATTCCACATCATTTCTCATAATTTCTTGATGTCAATTAACAATCAAAGCACCAAACATCTTTCCTTTTTTGGGCAGTTAAATGTGCAGAAAACGGTAAAATGACAAAGCAAAGACGGTGGTGACAGAAACCAAGTGGGGTGCAGGGGAGCTGAGCTAATCGTTTTCCCCTTAGATTATAATGAGATTTTGTAAGTGATATGACTGGTAAAATAAAGAGAGTAGAACAGGGAAGTTGTTAGTAAGTGATTTAGGGTTGAAAATTTATTTTGAACAAGCAAATCAGACATTTAAATGAGAAATTTATTTATAACGTCTAAAAAAAATGGGAGATAAAGTTTTTTTTTCGTTTTTTTTTTTCATTTTTCACTACTACAGTTTACAAAAGAATGTTAATGTTTTTCCCTGCAAGCTGATATTAATGATTTACAATACTGGAATTCCACAGAAACCACAGTTACATGGTACATTATGCAGAGAGGCTTTGGAAAGCCCCTCCGAGTTCTGTCAGCACTGTGATGATTGCGGAGATTGTGGCTATGGCAAAAAATGTTGACAGTTTTGACATTTCCTAGTACACAGAACTAATTTTTAAGTGTTATGGGTTATTTAATGTGCTATGTGAGAGGAAAGAGCAGATTTCTCTGCATTTCTCTCCATTAGAGCACTCATTTAGACATAGGGATGCACTTTTAAGTAGCAACCAAAAAAGGTATTTATATTTGGTATTAGGTATTTTTGGTAGCTTTCCGTGTGCAAGTTTTAATTGTTTTTGTCCCTGAGAACAACCAGCTAATGGTAGTTTTGTAACATAGATTTTGTGGAAAGGAGAAATACACATTATATATATATATATATATATATATATATACACACACTAATCTAAAACCCGTCATAAACAGGAAAAATATTGGCCATTCATTCCCCCCCCAGTATCTCCATGATGTCTCAAG
>WWET01002436.1:193076-215471 GCA_011038615.1 Limnodynastes dumerilii
TGCAACTCCTTTTCAAGTCCAGGGCAGAAAGCTGGAGGGAGAAAAGCTGTACTACGCTGAAAGGTCCTGCAGCTCCTTGTCGGTTCAGTGACCGTAACGTTCATGTATCATTGAGGAGATCACTAAAAGGTTTAGTAAAAAAAAATATTATTTCCTTACCGTGTCTCCCCTCCTCTCTGTCCCTACTCTCTCTCCCCCTTTCTGCCAGCAGGTTAACTGTCAGCATTCTAAATGCCTCATGGCTTGCTGGGTAATGACAAGAGAGAGGCTGTACTAGACTGACATGACTTTCTCTTTAGCATAGCACAGCCTCTCATCCAGACATTACTTGAGAAGCCAGTTTTTTACAAGGGGCCCGATTCAATTACCTTCGCTCCGGCGTTATTTGCGGTGTGAAGCTTATCTGGTTGGGGGTATTTTTCTGCGCAACCCATAGAGGCGCGCATAAAAATTAGCTTTTCATACCGTGTATGACGGGAAAAAGCACAGCGCAAGCTTTTTCCCGTCATTGCGGCTAATTGAATCGGGCCCAAGGAGTCTCCTAATTCACACAGCATAGGCAAGGTGAAAGAAAGCAGAAGAAAAATCTGAAAAGGAAAAGTTATAGGATATAAATAAAAACATAATAAGAAATATGTGGAGGATAACCTAATAAATGATTTACCTCTGAGCCCTGTTTGGTATTCTCCCACAAAGTCAAAGAATATCACATAGTTGTAAGAAGCGGCTGCTTTATATTAGTGTGGCAGCAAAAAAACGTCACTCCTTCAGCTGTGAATGGAGATATCTGCACCGCCACCATCACTGTTCAAAGATAAACTGTAGGATCGTCATGATGGATTGGATAGATGGAGACATTGCTGGATAAGAAGAAAAGGGTTCATCAGTGTTTTGAGGTATGGGAATCATATATAGACACTCTCCAGGTATAAATAAAAACAAAAACACACACACACAATCCAACGCACCATGTGGTATCCCTCAGACTGGTAGAGAATGATCCCCCTCTTGTTTTTTAGGAGAGGTCCTCTCTTGTATTGGTGATGTGGGATGGGATGCAGAGCGACTGCCTTCTTATTTTCAGTAGTCTTTTTTTTGGGGGTGAAAGAGATGAGAAGGAGATAGAAAGTCTTAAGCCCCATACATACTACAGTTTGCATACACGCTACAAAAGATTTTCGGTTAAGCCTTCAGTGCTGAATAGCTTGATCGTTTATAACGATTTTGTGTACTTTGCTACGATCAGGCATGAGCGCTGCAGCATCCACACTTAAACGATATCGTTCAAAACACTCCTTTCACAGGCGTTTTGAACGATTATTGTTTAAAAAAACTGTAGTGTGTATGGGGCTTTAGCTGCAAGGGTTGTAATTAGCTAGATACTGGTAGTATTTATGTTTATTGTTCTTCTGTTGTACCTGTTTCTATGCGAGAAAGATACTGATATAAATCTTGTGGAAGCTTCAGTATGAAGTGGAGATATCAAAGAATATCCTTATTTAATTGTAACCTATGGAAATATTGGCACGTTCACATCTGTACAAATTGTTATGTATAACATGCAGTGTCACTAATAATAGAAAAAAAGCATTTCTGTCCTGACCTAAATCATTCTAAAGTTGTTTTCACCTAACTTCTTTAAAAAAAACAAGACTGCTCAGTAATTACTTTTACTTGGGAAAAAATGATTGAGAAAAATAACTGAGAAGGTTTTGAAACTTTTGTTATAGACAACAGAACTATGCAATCTTTTATTTCTTTAGCACACCACTGAATGATACTACTATATTGGCTTTCAATATTACCTATGCCTCAAAGAACACAACGATTATACGTCTGCCAGAAGAAGTAAGTAATATACTGTATGTTTTTTTTTTGCCTAATCTAGTGGAATAACATAATTAAATAAGCAATGAGGACCTGATCCACACCCGCGTGTTTTCCGTACGTGCGTAGCTATTTAAATCCACGCGAAATAGGAGAATGAACTCTCCCTGTCACTCCCCTCTCTTGTGCGTAATATGCGTGACTTACGCTGTCATAAGGCAGCCATAAGTCACACTGGCGGATCAGCGGTCTGTCCGACTGCTGATCCTCACGTGAGTGGGTGTTAACATCCATACTGTATAATTTACATCTCTCTCCTCACCCCCCATCGACTTTGCGTACTTTTTGCGGCCGGTGGGGAAGAACCGCCCCGTCGGACAGAACTCCTATTGTACAGAAATTCCGTATGATAGGAGATACGCACATAAAACGTGCGTAACATCTGGAGAGCGTATGCGTGCTTTGTACGTGTAAGTGGGCAAGTGGACGGACTTGTGAATCTGGTTCTGGAATGTTCTTGCTTAGAGTAATCCATAGTACACATTGCAGTATTATTGCAGTACAGTTCTAGGTTAATATAATGCATTATCCAATAGTTAATAAAGTCTTGTGTAACAGATGTCACATGATCTCCAGACATTATCACTGTACTTGTGCCTTTCCAGTATTTGGGGTTTTCAGTTTTGAAAGAGACTTATTGTATAATATTTGATTCTGCTTCCCTATCGTCCCAGGTTGTCCTGTTCCCTAAATCAGTCAATTCTGTTTTCACCGTATCTGCGGAGGACGTTGGACAGGTCACTGCCTATTTGTACAGCAATCATTCACACAACACTGGGTAAGTTCATGACATGAATGATCCTTATCATCTGCAGATGTTGTGCATTCTTATTTCAGTTCTGCTTTTGGCTAGATAGGTTTGGCTGCAATAATTACGCAGTCGTTGGTAGGGAAGTAATGTTTTCCTATGAAATTGAAAAGAAAAATATAGTTTTTGGTCATGTTAGTTTACAGAAGCGATTGTGTAGATGCATAACAAGTGGTATAACATTGGGACTGTTTAAGGTAAGGACCCCCTATAGCCGAAAAGCCTTTGAAGTGGAAGGTGGCTTGAGAGTGTGCTAACACAATTAAATCTTAAAATCAGTCAATGTAAGTCACTCTATAGGCTATTTAGCCTCTGCTTCTGGTCATGACCCGTTAATCACAAAGCATTAATGCAGTCAGTGATGTGTTTCTGCATCAGTGTTCTGGAAGTATGTTGGATCAGGGTGGAATGATGGACCGGAGACAGAGGCCACCAGTTACAATCCGAGGATCCTGCCTCCAAATTTCCAAGCCATTCTTATATATCATGGGGACGGTTCAGAAGTCCTGGTAGGGGTTTAAGCACACCGGTCCGGATTCACAGTCACGTAGCTTTCGTCTTCCGTACGTTGTTTTAAGAATTGAGCTACTACGCATGGGTAGTAGCTTATTTACGCTATCTACTTACCATTTCTGTACGTAGATGGCACATGCGTAGTAGCTCAATTTTTAAAACAACGTACGTAAGATGAAAACTACGTAACTGTGAATCCGGGCCACCCTTACTGTAATATGTACATACCTCCCGCCTAACTTATCAGCCATATGCATTCTGTCCTACTTCCGCCCCCCCTTCAAACAGAAGGACTTTTATGTGCACTCGTGAAGAGCAGAAAACGCTTGTATTTCTGAAGTCTGGATCCTGTCCAATATTCTTAAGCAGAAGTAATCACACTGCTAGCTAAACTGACCAGTGATTTACCCAGACTGTGGGTCAGTCTGCACTTGGTTACCTTGTTTCATTTTATTCGGAAATACTTAAAAATTTACCATTTACAATATTCAGGATCGAAACCTACGCTAAACTAGACCTTTTATGTTGGCTTCGTCCTATGACCATTAGGATCATTCCTTGTTTGCATTCATAGATTACACTGGTTTATTTCTTTACTAGACCTTATGTGGGAACAGGCTTTGCGTTTTCTGGTTCTTTTATAGAAGGACTAGACTTATGGCTGCCATCAAAGGCACAAATGCCTAGGTCTCTGTGAAGGGACCCGCTGTGATGGACTAAACTGTAGACTGAAAAAGCAAAGTTAAATATTGTCAAAAAGTTGAGACTGCCAAGATAAATGTGGACACAGAGGAAATAAAACATGTTCTCTTATGTCTTATCATATCAGTCATGGATGTGATTTTGTTCTTTGAAGAAGTGATCATGTATAGGTAATGTGAGTCCACACAGCACTATACTCTAAATCAAGGATTCTCCACCAGTGGTACTAGTACCACTGGTGGTACTTGGACCATTGTCTGATGGTACTCAGAGAACTGGGCAAGATTGTAATGAGGTATGACACCAAATGGCTGGGTACATAATTTATAAAATATCTTGATATCTTGGTGGCTAAATGGCATATGTATAAAACGCACCTTAAAATCACTACAAAATATGTGAACTAAAATCCTAAAAATACATATATGGGTCATGGGTATGTGTATACATGATAGAAAAATTGGTGCTTGACATGATTCCATAGTGGGTACTCTCCAAAAAAGATGGAGATTCCCTTCTCTAAATGAATGTCAGCTGTCTGAACAACAATGTAACGTATCCATTTTTGTTTCCAGGCCAAGAATCCGGTTCCTGGTGATCCATAGCCTTGCCGTGGAAGTCTTAGAACAAATTATTGGCTGGATTTATTTCTTGGCCTGGTCTGTGTCCTTCTATCCACAAGTCTTTGAGAACTGGAGAAGGAAAAGGTGATGACATGTGGACAATGTATAAGACATACAGTATATAAGTCACTATTCAACCAATGCTTTAAGAATCATATTAAATAACAAAAAAACTTGTGTATAAGTGTAACATTTCCATTGTACAATGAGTAAAGATCTACTTGTCACTGGCCCAAATCTTTTTCATCAGTGTTGTAGTTTGAGCATGGATAATTGTATATTTACTTCAGTGTTCTCCCCAGGGCCTGTTAGCTGGGCGCTGCACCCGGCTAATTTAGCTTACCACCCGGCCAACTAAAATGTTGATTACGATTTCCAGCTTCGAGTCCTGACTGTCTCTGGCACTGTTGCCTCGATGAAGCAGCAGAAAGTCTGTACAGCCCGTCTTAGGACATCCACCGTCAGCTGGGACTCATACAATAGTACTTGCAGCTTCCTTCAGTGTGATGCTGGCATGACCTAAGGTCACGTCAGCATCATTCACACACAGATAGGCTGGGGATTGGGTGTTTGGATACACTCAGGGCAGGGGGAAATTTGATGACTGTAGACACAAGGGGAGGACACATTATGACTTGAGACACAAGAGGGGGGATTTGATAACTGGAGACACACAAGGGAGGGGATGTTGGATGGTTGGAGATACACAGGGTGGGGGATGGGGAGATTTTGATTGCTGGAGACACCATGGGAAGAGACCGGAGAGTGGTATCACACTTCCCCCACCCAGCTACTATTTAATACCACCCGGCTGGCAAAATTTTCTGGGGAGAACACTGCACTTACTACTTTTTATTGCTGTTTTCTTTACAGACACTTAATAGACAGTAACAGCAACAGCGCAATTCCCTATTAACTCCCCAACTGAGCTACTTTGGTCATAAAAATGCAGTTTTGTTTGTATGGCTTATTAGTTATAAATCTTATTTTCAGCTTTATTTAACTTTTTTTTTTTTAATAGCTTGATTGTATATGCAAAAATGGATATACTTAAATGTCTGCAAAGTTTGTACCTATACAATGGACATGGTTTTTATATATATTTTATATGAGGCCTGTGATTTTCATGTAAATAATGAATGAAATTATATTTATTGCTGTATTCAGCACTGATTGCTCTACGTTTGCAGGCTCTTAATGTACATCCTCTTGTTATTACAGTGTTGTGGGCCTCAGTTTTGACTTCTTGGCATTAAATCTCACTGGATTCATAGCATACAGTGTTTTCAATGTTGGACTTTTCTGGATCCCTTACACAAGGGTATGGTCTGTTCTTTCCATTCATTACATTTCTACATACATGTCTATGCTCTATAGCAAATTGTTTATCATTTCCATTATAGGAACAATTTCTTCATGTCTATCCCAATGGTGTGATTCCAGTGGATGCCAATGACGTATTCTTCAGCCTCCATGCAGTAGTGATTACACTCATCACGATATTTCAATGCTGCATTTATGAGGTGAGTGACTGCCTCTATCTTATTAGTCCTGCTCTGTTACATATCTGGTGCAAGCAGCTAGGTCTATACCTGTATGACTGCAGTGTGATGATGGTCCAGATCCTGACCTCTGCTGCCTGTCCTGGACTCGGAGCTCTGAGCACGGCAGATATCCAATGCTGGATCCCTGCAGTATAATATAGTGTGTTAGGGAAGAGAGGTGTCTCCCCTTGCTTGTATGAAGTTATGGTCTAGCCCCCTATCTTAATATCTCCACAATATCAGCACATAAAATGGGAAATCAGGATTGTATGTAAGTAAATAGCTCCTCCCTCCCGCTTAGCAGAAGCGTTTCCACTTCTTGTCCTACCAGTGGAATTAGTAGCCGGACAGAACTCTGGGTCCAGAAGATTAAGATCTGTCCTAGTAATGTCCTGGCACATGTGCTGCTTACCAGCATCCGAAAACACCCCCTTTGTAATTAGTCTGTATCTGGTCCAGTATCATCAAATGTGGTAACGTCATGTTCATATTGGATATTGATCTGTATCTGGAGGAGGCAACTTGTTACACCAGGTGTTGTGGCATAGACATAGCTGACAGCTGGCAAAGCATGATGGGATAGCTTCAGATTCCTATGCCTAATAATTAAAACAAAAAATATTGCAATAAATAAATGCTTAAAATGAATTGATCGTTTAATTTCATTTTAATGCTGGACCTCTAAATGACATTTATTTTTATAGAAATCAGAAATATATATATTACAATAACGTAAATAACAGGTGATTCATTTACAATGTGTTTTTATATATCTGCAGCGAGGTACGCAGACCATTTCTAAAGTGGCGATTGGACTTCTGGTCATTGGCTGGTTATTTGCTTTCTCCATGTTGTGTGTGGCGGCATTGGGAAAGGTCACCTGGCTTCAGTTCTTATTCTGCTTTTCTTATATAAAGCTGGCAATCACTCTGATGAAGTACTTCCCACAGGTAACATAATGATACATATATTGGGCCGGATCCAGAACTACGTCCGTCTTCCATAGACGGACGTAGTTCAATAAACATACTGCGCATGCGTAGTAGCTATTGTACTTAATCTGTGTATCGTTTCTATACGAGATTGCGTATATGCGGTCTAAAAGAAACAATACGCAGATTACGTAAAATAGCTACTACGCATGCGCAGTAGCTATTGTTTATTGAATTACGTCCGTCTATGGAAGACGGACGTAGCTCTGGATCTACCCCAATGCCCTCCCCCTGGCACTCTGCTCACACTCACGTAACTTAGCTGACTTACGTGTTCAGAACCTGTCTTAACTTTTCCTACGTAGTTCTGGATCCGGCCCATTATCCTTAGACAAGTTATGGGGAGGGCAATTGGGTAGATTATTTAGCTGTCTACATAAAAAATATGTTGCATTATTGTTGCCCCCCTCCGTTTCCAGTTAATTTTTAACTTGGGAAATTTGGGTTAATATCACTTTGCTAAGCTAAATGATTTTTTTTTTGTATTGAATGATAAAGTGTGTACTCTGCATTGATCATACCTGATGGTTTTAAAGTACAAGACATTTGATTTTATCTTCTAAACTTTCCAAGAGATGTAATCAAACGATGTCAGGATTCTTCCCTGCTTCAGACGATTCCCATTACTCTCCCTGCTGCAAGCCTGTCTCTGTGGACGGGCCTATCGTTGCAGCGGGGGTCTGCAGGCGCGGTACAGTTTATCGGGACTTCAGTCCTGGGCTGAATGGGTAACGATAGCTGGATTCACACTTCCTCATATATGCCATGCGGTAGTCTCCACTACAGAATTTGTGATCCACAGAACACTCCCCCCCTCCTTTCCTATATGCGGGGGTGTGGATCCACCTGCAGGACCCTACCTTTCTTTATGTAGCATACGGAAGTCTGGCAGAAGTGTTAATTGTGAATCCAACCCAGTATTATAATAGTTTTTTTCTGATTATGGAATGATATATTTTTGCTATTCAGATACTGTAAGCTGTAATACGGGCAGTTCGCACTTCTAGGGATTTCTGATGTGGTTGTAATTTTATTTGTTTACAACTCAGGTTTACATGAATTTCCATCGGAAAAGCACTCAGGGCTGGAGCATCGGAAATGTGCTGCTGGACTTCACAGGTGGAAGTTTCAGCATCATCCAGATGTTCTTACAGTCTTATAATAATGGTAAGTATGGAAGTAACATTCTGTATATATCAGAAGGATCATAAATCAGCATTTAGTAGTACAGGGCTAAGATAGGTGGTCCACATGTGTGAAGGGTAAGTGATGCAAATTCTTACATTAGATCCAATGAAAATAGAATAGAATCCTCAACGGTGACATTTGGAACATCAATAATAGTGTATTGTATCAGGGATGATATTCCAAATAGGCCATGTGACCTGCTTCCTTGGGCTGATCCAGAGGCACACACATCAAGCGTCTCATACATCCGAGTGCAAAACACGGGCTTGCATCTCCGTCTGCGTTCGGTTCTGAATTGCGTACACTTGCTTGGGCAAGACCTTACTGTCTCAGCAATGTCTTGGTACCTTGATATTTCATTATCAGGAGCATTTAAAGAAAATAAAGTACTACAGATATTCATGATTAATTATAAATATTGCTGTCTGTCATTCACTTTGCAAACAAAATACATGTTAACATTTTAACATTAAAGCAATCAAGACAAATATATCTGATAGAATATATATATTTTTTAAAAACATCATTTTCTTATTGAAGTCAATGGGACGGATACAGAGTTTGAAAATAAAAGGGAAAACAGGTGGAAATTTACACCTAGGTATAACCATGTTGAATTGCAGCGGAGACAAATTTCATCTGCTGCAGACAGCATTAGTGTGGGTAATTGATGATATTTGCCTAAATGTGGATCCACACCGACACTTTACTAACACTACAAAATGTTAAAAAAGGTAACTAACCAACCTTCAGTCCGATTCATGCAAACACACTACACGCAATGCAGACAACTCAGTGTGTTTTTCTTTGCCCCCATCTATTTATTAGCACCCTTTGGGCCAGATTCAATTACATTCGCGCACCGCATTATTCGCGGTGTGTAGGTAATAGTGCAAATTTTGGGGGGGATTTTTATTTGCACCCCATAGAGGTGCGCATAAAAATCTGGCTACTGTAATAGATGGGAAAAAGTGCACCGCAAGATTTTTCCTGTTTAACGCGTTGCGCAAATATAATTGAATCAGGCCCTTTACATTGCAAAATGTATTAGCTGTTCAGTAAAGGTATCTGTGTGCATTAAGCAAAGCATTCTCCCTGCTTGCAAACAATAAAATTAAGTTGACTGCCCCTGAAATACAACATGGTTTTGCTTCGATGTAACTTTATCTGTTTTCCACTCTTTCTGAAACTCTGGAAATCCAGTGCTATTGGGCCTGATCCAGAGCTACGATGTTACACTGAGCGCTGTAGTGCTCAGCATAACATCGCTGCTCTGGCCCGACACCCCCCCTTGTAGGAGCGTATTAACTTCTTAATTAAACTTGAGCTGGGAAACATCACCTTTTAACTATAATACTGTTGCAACAAATGAAATTTGACTCCCCTGAAATCAACATGGTTTAGCCCAGGTGTAACTTTAAGTTCTTATTTTCAGCCTCTGAATCAGGGCCAATAAAATTAAGTTGACTGCCCCTGAAATACAACATGGTTTTGCTTCGATGTAACTTTACCTGTTTTCCACTCTTTCTGAAATTCTGGATGCAATCCAGTACTATTGGGCCTGATTCAGAGATCCGTCGGCGATCGGGCCGCAAATATACGCATCTAAGTGGCAGGTCCGCCCAATTCACAAGTCCGACCTTAAGGCATTTCCGAACTTAACTTCAACGTACATGGCGTTGCACTATTACTACGCATGCGCAGTTGATGCAAAATCGATCCGACCCTAAATATACGCACTGAACTATCGTTAGTTCTGGATCTCTGAATCAGGCCCATTGTCCTTAGCTATAGTTCTTTATAATTTTCTCAGCGTTACATTATATGACCATTGTATGACTTACATATTTATTTAGTTTTTTCTTTTTCTAACAGATGAATGGAGGTTAATATTTGGAGACCCCACGAAGTTTGGTCTAGGTCTATTCTCAATTATCTTTGACATTATATTTATAACCCAGCACTATTGTTTGTATAGAAAGCGAGATGGTTATGAAAATGTTTATTGAAGAAAACCAATCCCAGGAAGTGATTATTTTTCTTTTTATAGGTCAATTTTTATTTTAGTTTTGTACACTAAGGGACGGTTGATGCTCATTTATTGTGCCTTAACTTTTTTTTTTATATATTATCATCTGCCGACTTGAATTTTTCCCAGCTGTTTGTGGTGGCCTTATATATCCGCAGATGAACACTATGCACTTTTTGAACGTTTGAAGAAGCAGTGTTTAAAAAGAAACTTCCATTCCTGCAAACTGTTTAAATTGCCAAAATAAATATCTTCTTAATCCTGCTTCACTTGAAAAGTATTAAGGGTTTTTTTAATAACAAATCAATGGAATTTTATTTTTGTGACTATTTTAACTCGGTGTGAATAAATGAATATGCCTAATGAAATAAAGTACTTGATTATGCAGTTTTGGTTCTTTGATTTACATACATGCTGTGTTTTGTGGGTCTTATGACGTTGTATGGAAACGATTTCCTACGGCCAAATTGCATCATCGAGATTGTAAACATGGACATGTACAACCTTATGCAATAATGAATATTGTAAACCCAAATACCCAATTATTTTATATTTATAGAGGTTGATTGTGTTTTTCTCCTAGTGAATAAAAATATTCTGCATTATTAATAAAATTTCAGTTGCTTAATAAAGCATTTTTACACAGAAATATCCGGTAAAGGTATATTAACAACTGAAGTCTATTGCAGCAGAACTCTCCTTGTTAAACATCAGAAAATAAAAATCTGTTTAAAAGGAACAAACCACAAACACTTAATTCTTGTGCATGTATGTCATGGAATTGTGCTAGTCTTCTAGTGTTTGTTGCAGGCAGCGTGTTGGCACACATTGTGATCGCTTGAGATTGTCAGTCGTGTTCCATGATAACATTCCTAAAATCTGTGAGAACATTTAAGGGGGGGGGATGTAGGCCATTACAAATCAGCAGAGCTAACAATTATAAAAATAATAAATAGATTTGCAATAAATCAATGAATTTATTGTAACAAACAGTCCACCACGGACTAAAACCTTGGACCCACACGTAAGGGTCCAAGCAGCTGATATCCATCTCCTCGTGGAACGCATTGTCTTCGGTCCTACGAGCTAGAGCTCCGGGTGGCCTCCGGGTAAGCTCTTACGTCTTGCTTGTAGGAAGGACTTGTGTCCGTCCCTGGGCTGCCAAATATTTTATTCCTTCAGAAGTGTTAGTACGAATATGCCACTGTATCCTAAGGAGACTGAGCACTTTTGAGTATCTCCACGCCAAGATTTGATTGTTTACAATTGGAACACTGCTACACGCCATTACGGAGGCAACATTGTTAACCAACGAAGTAACTTTGTTTATACCATCAGCCGTGTACTAAGTAATTACAGAGCTCCATCTAGAGGCCCAGCCTCGAGTCTGTGTACGGAGGACTTTTACATCTGTTCACTCAAAGTACCTTTGGTTACCAACTGCTAACTTATATTGCAGACATTTGATTTACTATCACGCCCCGTTTCCAGTGCTATCAGTACAATCATCTACACAATATACGGATACTATTATCGTTGGCTACATTTTTGAGCTCACATTCCGGATTTCAGTACCTCGAGGACCAGCTGCTCACACTTTTTACATTGTATTTTATGTATGTTTGTGTTTGTGGTTTTAGTCCATGGTGGACTTAGTTTGTTACAATAAATTCATAGATTTTTTACATTGTCTGCTGTTCGGTGTTCATATATTTTCACATTGGTGAATACTGTGAATTTTTTATAATAATTCTTAATACCAATTAAGCACTGTGGTATTCCCTAAATAGGGGATTTTCTCTTTTTTGTGCAATATATTGGGAAGTAGGTAACACTTCCCCCACCTTTATTTATTTTTTTATTCTGCCCTTCTGTACTCATGTAACATGTTTTATTAAATATGCCATCTGATATCCCTCATGGTTAAAATACAAATACTTCTGGGAACTGTAACTCCTTATAACCCTGCATATTGACAACAGTGATTCATGTACTTGTGGTTGAAAACTCCTGACCTACACCATAGCAGGTCAACTAGTGCCCAATTTAGGGAACAGGTCATCCCTAGGCACATACATACATTGCCAATCATTCCTTCACACAAATGTGTTTAAACAGTGATAATTAATATATCTCTCTGTTCCTCCCCAAATAGACTTTATGGGCCAGATTTACTAAGGTGCAGGTTTGGAAAAGTGGAGATGTTGCCAATAGCAACCAATCAGATTTTAGATGACATTCTCTAGTATGTAATGAGAAAGCGAGAGCTAGAATCTGATTGGTTGTAGGTAACATCTCCATTTTTCCAAACCAGCATCTTAGTAAATCTAGCCCTATATGGTGATATAGGGGAAAATTTATTATGGGGAGAATTTCAGCACAGTGATCAAGGCATAAAAGAATTTGTTATGGGTCACGCATTCACTATGCCCCATAGTAAAGCGCTTTACTGATTCTGTTATTCTGAGAATTGTTCTAACATTTAGCCACTATCTTATTATCATTACTTTTGGAAGGGTTTGGTAATGATGGTGACAATCTGTGAATGTTGTAGGCTTTTGCTGTTGAACATCTGGCATCCAAGTAGAACAATGTTGCCTAACTCGGTGCTGGACTGTTTCACCTTTGTTAGAGCTAGATATGCAATGTGTCTAAAAGTAACCCCATGGAGCTATAGTGTGAGAAACTACGAATTGCAATAAAGGAAAATAGCAAGTTTAAAGCATCAAGACAACTGCCAATGCTTAGTTTTCATCAGAGAAAATTGTAGATCAGTGTATTATATAGTATCCTACCAACAATAGATTAGTTACACACGTATATCACTTACAAGTATTCATATGCGATATTAACGATACAAGTACTAATGAATTGAATTCAAAGCAATTTGTGAATTCATTAGGTATCTACTGAATTGTATTTGCAAACACAATTACTGGGTTATTGACAGTATATTTTAAGAACATTATTTTGAGTTGTTTTACAGACAATGATGACAGTGAATTAAAAGAAAAAAATAAAGACAAGATGAAAATTGAGACAGACAAATATAGGACAATTTTTAAAATCCAGTTTGTGTTTTATTCCATTTTTTGTGTACAAACAGTATAAAAACTCAACTAACATATGCCTTAATACATACATTGTCAGTCTGGCACAAATTGGTCAACTAGTCAGCAGTGCAAAATTAGTATTGTCTGAGTGTATGTAGAGTACATCATTCCTTTATTGATGTCCCTTGATGAACAAGTGGTCTGAAACTGTACAAGATTTATACAAATAAAACAAAAATATGATAAACAGAACTACAAGCAGAAGTCGTGATCATGTGATTGGACACAAAAGGACAAAGATTCAATGGAATTATACAAATTTGGCAACCCATAATAAAAAAGTGGAGTGTAGATGGAAATTATCATGATTCAAATTTCACAAAGTAATCTGCATTCAATGGCAATAAAGGACATGCAAGAGAAAGATGTTACCATAGCAACTTGACAACGGCATCACACATACACTATGCTTTGGTCCCTTGACATTATAGACAAAACAGCTTCCTATCGGATATACTGAATAAAGTGTTTAAAGTAGTGGCGTAAACCATGCAGACTCTACACTGAGCCTGCCCACTGAACAAAGGGTCTTGTTAAAACCTGAATAATGCTTACAAATTAACCAACTGTTGAGTGTTGCCATTACTTATAGGCAGCCATATTGAGGCTGCAAACTATATTAAGGAGAATCCTGTGTATCTATTAACTTAGTGATGCCACTAGTGCATTTGTATGCTTACTCTTTGTTCAATCCACAAAATAATTACTAGAAACGAGAGCACAGTATTAGCAGATCTAGTGTTGTTAAGCAGAATATTACTGCAATGAACTTCGTACTATTTGTATTAGTGTAATAAGGCAATAGGTTAGTGTATAAAAGTCATAGCTAAGGCAAGCAGTATTACTTCAGAATATATTTACAGTCATTTCGACAAAACAGAACAAAATCAAAAAGACAAAACAACTGAAGTGAATGTTAATGATTAGGGCAGACAATTACAGCCAAATTTAAATTTAACATGAAGCGTGAGAGCGTGTAATGTGGACCTATTAACTTATTTATGCAGTGGTTTAGCAGATCTAGTGTTGTTAAGCAGAATATTACTGCAATGAACTTCGTACTATTTGTATTAGTGTAATAAGGCAATAGGTTAGTGTATAAAAGTCATAGCTAAGGCAAGCAGTATTACTTCAGAATATATTTACAGTCATTTCGACAAAACAGAACAAAATCAAAAAGACAAAACAACTGAAATGAATGTTAATGATTAGGGCAGACAATTACAGCCATCCAGGTACCCAAGTCCTGCTAACCAGTGCTTAGGATGCACTGAAATTTAACATGAAGCGTGAGAGTGTAATGTGGACCTATTAACTCATTTATGCAGTGGAGGAAATCTTGTGGACCAAAAAAAGTGATTTATGCTGAGGTAACTAATTTCTAATTACACTGATCATCTGAACCCTCAAATATTGGTTCAGCCCAAGTAATGGCGTGTGTGTGTGTGTGTGTGTGTGTGTGTGTGTGGTAGACACTCTTTTACAATCACATAGCAGTTTGTGATGCTGCATTAGGTTCTACAGATTATGAATACATTTTTAAGAGGATTACATTAAACTGAATTCTCAGCTAGATTTGGAAACACTAGCGATGGAAAATATTACAAATCACATTTGCCCTCTACTGTTAGAAAGAGAATGCACTTTTAATCAGCTACATAAATAACCTGCATTGTATTTTTTTGTTTTTTTTTGTTAAGTGTTATGGTGTATATACTAGAAAGATTCTATAAAAGCTTTGAAATGTATCTCATCCCATGAAACAAGTAGGCACAGTTGTGTGGAGATTAGTCAATCGCCACTTTTTCTGATGTTCAGTCAGGTGATTAAATAACATAGAAAACCTTTTTTTTCCGAGGGGTATACAAGGGACTTGGATACTATAGTAAAGCAATTGTATCAATTTAACTTTAGGTGAGTACCAGCACCTGTTTCTACAATGAGTAGGGATTCTACACGTACAACACATGCATATAGTTGATATGTGTAATCCAACTAAAATGCTATTGCAAGATTATATTCATCGGATGTCATAATAAGCTTGGACCGGATCCACCACTATCAGATGATATGCGTGCAATCCAGCAATCCTAGATATTTTTCTACGCCGGGTCTCTGGCAGCAGAGCCTGAGGGAGAACAATTTTACAGTCTAGGCACGTCCTATCCGTCTTTTCATCTGTCCCCTTTTAAGGAATTACCGAGCAGACATATTAAAGTAGGGGTTCAAGACTCGAAAGCTTTGAAATGTATCTCATCCCATGAAACAAGTAGGCACAGTTGTGTGGAGATTAGTCAATTGCCACTTTTTCTGATGTTCAGTCAGGTGATTAAATAACATAGAAAACTTTTTTTTTGTATTGTTTTGTTCTGGCACTTCTCATCGGCATAATGGCTTAAGACACTACAGTGGGTTATAAAATTAACTGGGGTGCACATCCGAGGGGTATACAAGGGACTTGGATACTATAGTAAAGCAATTGTATCAATTTAACTTTAGGTGAGTACCAGCACCTGTTTCTACAATGAGTAGGGATTCTACACGTACAACACATGCATATAGTTGATATGTGCAATCCAACTAAAATGCTATTGCAAGATTATATTCATCGGATGTCATAATAAGCTTGGACCGGATCCACCACTATCAGATCATATGCGTGCAATCCAGCAATCCTAGATATTTTTCTACGCCGGGTCTCTGGCAGCAGACCCTGAGGGAGAACAATTTTACAGTCTATGCACGTCCTATCCGTCTTTTCATCTGTCCCCTTTTAAGGAATTACTGAGCAGACATATTGAAGTAGGGGTTCAAGACTCGGAAGGGGGAGAGGGAGAGAGAGAGAGAGATCGGGTGTAGTTACCTCTAACACACCTACAGTACACAGAACTAACTCAGAAATAGAAGGCACTTAGTTTCTGAAAATAGAAAGTAACAGGTCCGAAAGCACACACGTATTAATGTTTAAAGCAGAGTAATTAATAATTAGTCCAACAGTACAAGTCAAAGATTTCTATAAAGGTCTTAAACAGAATTTAGTATCGTATATATTTGTGTTATTTAGCTAGGCTTGTCTTATTTAATGGAGTATTTTAAGATTAACTTAACAAAACCTAAGTAGAACAATAAGATTAGTCTTTGGTAAACGCATAATTGGCAGTTCCTTACAGTGCTATAAATATTCTGGTCAGTGGGTAAAATGGTCCACACCGCCTGCAAACCATCCTTGCCTATCCTGGAATTGTTTAGTAAGAATTCTTAGACAATACACAAGACACAAAAGTCAGTATAAAATGTATGGAGAGTGGTTAAATTTAAGTTAGTCTTGCGGCCAAATTGTCACACACCTATGTTCATTAACTCATCTTTATGATGTAAAATTTGTATATGTTGTAAAACTAAAGATCAATAGTGTAAAACTTAATAGAAAAACAAACTTAATGCTGTAAGTATCATATAGTTATAATTTTACTGAATAGTTAAACTACCAAGAATAATGTTACTTTAGCTATGTGCTCTTAATGATATAACTTCACATTAACAAGAGTGATAAGCAGACATCTCACTTCATATTAGACCATGCATACTCTCATAAAGTTGTAATAAAACCAGGGATCAAAACATTAGAAATGTTACTAAAAAGCCACTGAACCTAAAGAAACACTACCATTACACACCTATTTTAAAGGCTGTGTATTACTCATAAATATATAATGCACTTTTAGTAATTGTACATCATTTTTCCCACTCCTTTACAGCAGGTTACCATTAGATTTAGATGCTCTCAAAGTAACAGGAAAAAAAACAACTGTGTGTTGTTAGAGTTAGACACAAGTGCTATGATGTCAACTCTTAAAACATCAGAACTAATACTTTTCATAACAGGCTGAATGGTTCTAAAAGGTGCCAGGCCCTTATTGCTGAACACCAGTTGCAGTCTCCGGTCCAATGGCCTGCTCTGCGAAATAGAGACAGCAGAAAGTTACTTTTCGGCTGTCTCTATTCCAAATAGGGAGCAATTTTAGAAAAATGTTTTATGAATTGGTGAGTGTGCCGATCAGCATACTTAGCAAATCATTGTCGCAGACCCGCCGGATGAAAGCTACGCAGAGGTGAGTAACCTCTCCGGGGCAGTTAGGGCCATAGAAGTGGAGGGTTAGGGTCAGGCTGCGGGGAGGGGGGGGTCTTAGGGGTTAGGCTATAGAGAGGGGAGGGATAGGGTCAGGCTAGGGAGAAGGGGGGGTTAGGGTCATGCTGCAGGGAAGGGAGGGTTACCATAATGGAAGGGGAGGGTTAGAGTTAGTGTAGCCACTCACCTTTCGGAGCACCATGTTCGGTGATCCGGGGATCGACTGATATGACTGACTTCGAGGCATAAGCAATCGATTATCTCAGCCAGTCCGAAACTGGCTGGGAGAGAACAGCCCTATCGAAAATAGCCATTCATTGTATCTGCGCTAGACAGTAACATCTGACACAATCTGGAAATGTAAGTTCAGTGGTCTTTTATGTAATAAAAAAAAAGGAGTCTTTAATTGAGAAACTCCAGCAGGTTAAAAACTACAAATAAAATGTTAGGAGTGCTTCAATGACTATCCGGGACAACCATTGAGGAATAAGAGTATGCATGTTTACACACAAAGATTTTGACAGAAATTGGCAGTTTATGAAATGTCCTGGTGAAAATGTGGCAAACTTTACATGATTTACCCTAAACTGGCAAACGTCTACATAGGAGTCGATGCTGAACTAGAACTCCCACCATTTATACAGGCTTGATGGGTACAAAAAGGAGATGAATTCCAGCAACAACCCATGTATAGAAGATTGCCTAACACATGTCTGTGTACCAGCCGGCTCACTAACATCACATGAAGAGTAAAATGCAGTGATTGGATCCTTATTGTCTCATGGAATGCCTGACAGCGTCCTGTAAGGATCTCCTGGTCACTAGAAGTCGGACAACTTCCTCATTCTTTTTGGTGAGACGCTTTCTGGCCTGGTCATGTGTCACCATGGTCATGTCCCATCCATTCACCTGTAACAGAATAAGAAAAGGACACTTTGTAAAACAGAAGCATGCTGCTGCACTGGAAATCCTGGCGCTACATCTAAAATACTAACAGATATTATACTGGTGACCGATACAACCCCAGATCCAGCCACCAATATACTATGATCGAGATCTGTCCCCTCTCTACTTTCCCAGGTGCCATCATCCTTCTTACAAGATCTTGGAAGGTTAAATTAATATTGTGGTCTGAACTTGGTCCATATCTCCATATATTACCTCAGAGTTTGAAAAGAGGGAGGGGAACAGGGAAGAGGGAAACAGGTGGGTACACCTGGGAAAAAAAAATATGTTGAACTGCTCTGGAGGCAAACCTTATTGGAATTGAGAGATGATGTTTGCTAGACCAAAGGCTAGATTTACTAAGCTGTGGGTTTGGAAAAGTGAAGATATAATAGCAACCAATCAGATTCTAGCTGACATTTTCTAGCATTTAATAGGAAATTGAGAGCTAAAATCTGATTGATTGATATGGGCAACATCTCCACTTTTCCAAACCCTCAGCTTAGTAAATCTGGCCCCAAGTCCCAAGAACAGTGTTAAAGTAAAGTATCTCTGTGCCACAAAGAACAGCAAAGTATTCTCCCTGCATGCAACATTAGGATATAAAACAGGCAGGCCAGTCTTTACATTAATGACAGCGATTAGGTCTCTGCTGATTTCACATCACGGCCCCCTACTCTCCTATATGCAGATTCTGGATCCACACCCTGCCCTAAATATTCTGCACACAACTCTGTGCGCGTGATTGTGGATTAGATACAACAGCACACCCATTATGCGTATCTCGTACTCATGGAAGGTGGCCAGACCCTCTTGCAGAGGCCTATTTCTGCACAGAATGTAGCATTGGGTGATTGAGTTATGTTGCAGAAGTCTAGGTACCTATACAGAGCGGACGTATGCACACTGCGTACATTATTCAGCTTATTTACTTAATGACTGTAAAAGAGGACAGAAATAGTACTAGACTATACACCACAGGTGAACGGTATCTTTTGGAAATGAGCATTTGTCTGCTTACCTGCATTATTTTGTCTCCCATCTGAAGTCCAGCTACTTCCGCAGGTCCACCCTCCGTCACTCGTGTAACATAAATGCCCTGTAATTGCAAGCTGTTAGAACGCAGGAAAGCCAGACAATACAGTTTTTAACACGGAGAAATCTGTACAACTTAGAGGTACGTTTATTAAAGCTAAAAAACAGTAGTACATGTGTTGCCCATAGCAACCTTTACATTTCTAGTTGTCATTTTATCTTTTAGAATGTACTAGATTGTTCTAATCTGAATGGTTGTCATGGGCAACACTTTTTTTTATTCTTTAGAAGCTTTAGTTAAAATAACCTATACACAGCCAGTATAAAAAGCCTTCACCTGCTTTTCTATGGCCTCTAATCCCTATACAAGCACTCCATTGTGTGAAAGAAGATACAATAGAGAATTGTCATACACACAAGCCAACATCTGACAGAACACAAGGTGAAAAAGTTAATTGGGGGACCATAGAGAGATATAATGTCCGATGAAATGTACATGTAAGCTGTGATATTATGTGCAGTATGCCCCATACACACATTCTGATTTACCAAATTACCATAAACCATAACTGATAATTTCATACCACGGATTGGATCGTGTGTATGGGGTGCTAGGAACACCTTCAGCACAAAACTTGAATGACCCAAATGTAACAATACGCCCATAAAGTATTAAACACAACTTACTAAATGCATGTATTATCAATGTACATTTTACTAACCTCCCCCTACCTAATTTTCTTTTAAAGAAGATATATTTTTAGGAGCTAACACCCACCTTATCAGTCTTGTCCTCTGAAAACGGGTTCTGAGAGGGGTCTTGGTCAATGCCGCCTCCAATGCTAAATCCGAGGATCAAGTTTTCTCCGAGGCACAATTTATGGATTTCAACTCTTTGCTTTAAAAAATAAATAAAAGAAAAAATAAACGGCTGCAAGTAAGTATATCATAAACATGTTTATGTTAAAGGCAATCTGACTCAGACATTCTCTTGCTTAATTCTGCCCAGTGCACACTTCACAGGCTGGTAAGCAGCTCCACTCTACAGGCTAAGAGTTTTCTGCAAACATGATGTACATACTTGTTCATACATTCAGAACTCTGGAACTAGATCCAACACACATAAACATGAAGAATCTTGTAGGAGAATCAGAAGGAACTTAGAGAGAGATTTGATGAGTGGTTTTCAAATTGCTGTACATAAAGGGGGAGCTGATCCAGAACTGCACTTACACCCTTTTTTTATGGGCAAAACTAGTTTGTACACTTGAACAAAACCATGTTGCCATGTGAGGGTGCATATTAACTTAAATTATTTTGCATGCAAGCAACATAATAATACATTATGTCTAATTTCATTTATATTTGAGCTAGTAAGCGTCAGCTCCGAACTCTAATTCTGTTTCCACAGTTTAAATTTTCCGTCTCCTGACGTTCAGCATAGTTTTGCTCTGTTGCACCTCTTTTGTCAGTACACTAACACTCTGGAGTAGCCACAGAAACAGAAAATCTCCAGATGTAAAATACGGTGATTTGAAGGGTACAAATTTTAGCAAAAAACACCCAGGCCCTTCACAGTTAAGTAAGTCTGCCGATTTATGTACATTATGTATGAAAGTCAGTATAAAAATGGAACTGTGCATGCGCATGAGTGTTATTTCTATAACGGATTGCAGCCGACCGATGCTGCACTTTGTAGGGATCAGAGCCCCCCTTCCTTCAGTAAGAGATGTGAAGGGGGGTGGGCTAATGCATGCAAGTCATACAGTAAGGGCTTGGCTAAGCCCTTAGGTACAATTCAGTATCCTGCAAGGAAGGGTTTCCATTTGGAATACTTAGGGTAGGGGGCTCTGCATGCAGATTCGCTATCCACATGTAGGAGAACAGGGGGAATGCCCTGCTCTCCTATAATCAGATCTCTGAATCAGAAAAACCTGTACAATAATAACCGTGGATGCTACCATACAGAAACCATTCCTAAAGCTGGCCATACTCTGGGTCGATTTTCAATCCCAGCAGGGGGTGTCCCGATAAATGGGACGATTTCCCGCTAGGGAAATGTCCCATTATTGGCACCATACACCAGGGCTCTCTATGGTGGTGCTGCTTATCTATGTACTAAGCTAGTATACCTTCAAAGCTGTCAGAGCAGCATAGTACATAGATATGCAACAGTGTCTATTGTAGGGATAGGGAGCCTAGAGACCGATATTCAGACATGTTTAAAAATCCAATAACTATACCAGTGCGTTTATTGGAAGTTTTAAAAATTGATCCTGGAGATTAACTAGAGCGATTTCTGGCCCGATAATTGGGTGATAGAGCTAATAATGGCTTCAGTGTATGGCCAGCTTAACTGTGAACATGCTCCCCAATTATTTATACCAGCAGTTTTAAAATTAAACTCCCTTAACTATCTACCAACATTGGGATTATGTGTAACAATATTTGCCTCTCACAGGTCCTTAACTGAAAAAACAACATTAGTGGCAACATAGCTGCTATTACAAAAGTGGTGCAAAGGCCCCATGACAGAAATTGGAAAGAAAACTAGAAATAACTCTGCTTGGCGTCTGAAGGAACAGGGAAACCATAGAGACCATAGTGGTCTTTGTCTGCATTACTGGGATACTGCAGCCTTTAACACTATACGACTTTGTAGATCTGTGAATGATGGGAGTATGCTTACTTTACCAGACAACATGATCATGCCAAATACACTGTTCAACTGCTCCCTGGCCATCAGGTGGAGAAGCTAAACCTTATGGATAGCTAGGGAGCAGTTGAAGGCAGTAAATAGATTCCAGCAGTTATAACATGTCATGTCTTATACAGGCACTTCTTGTCAAGGTCTGGTATGACTCAGTCAGGAACTGGCTCTGACTAG
>WWET01002436.1:215500-226667 GCA_011038615.1 Limnodynastes dumerilii
AATGCAGAAGAGATAGGAGTGTCAAACACACCTCTATTATCTCCATTTCCCATTCTGGAACAACTTTCTGTTCTCTTACAGTATAAATTTACTGTATTCCCAAACTAAGGATGGTTTTTTGTAACATGCATGTAATGGCAGAATGTATACGTCCTAAACATTAAAAGAAAGATTTCAAAGAAGTGTCAACTTCTGCCCCCTTTATCAGTTACTATATTTATATTTGTGGCATCATGCTACTATAACTGGCCCACAATGTCTAATTGAAAGCAAATTACCATTATGCCCCACCAACCTAACTAGCAAAATCATCTTTAGCTATTCTGTTTTATTGCACAAAAAGCCAGTTGTGTGTGCTGCTGTGGATGTATAGATGCATGTTAATCATCATATCACCAAATCATAATGTAATAAAACACAAAACACCAACCAAATGATACTATGATCTGCAGAAAGTATGTCAGTCAATGTGCATACAGTACAAGGAGTGACAGAACATCAACTATGTCTAGAAAATGGATATGGATATCCTTGAGAAAATTCATTTTGCAAGAAAACAAACAAAAATAAAATACAAGGAGAAACAATGATCAATGCGGCCTTTTAATTAATCCTTTATGTGCCCGGTTGCTTTCAAACACAAATGTCACTACAACTGCACAAGGCAGGTGTGTTACAAGGGCTACACCTTAAATAAATAACAGATCGCAGGATTATACGTGCCTGTAACTAGCTGACAGGATAAAACACCTAAGGCCACGTTTACTAAGCTGCAGGAAAGGAAAAGTCGAGATTTTAGCGGATATGGAGAGCGAGAACTAGAATCTCATTGGTTGTTATGGGCAACATCTCCACCTTTCCTTTCGCGCAGCTTATTAAATCTAGCCCCTAGACTTATAGGACTAAGATTACTTATAGGTCAGAGATTTAAAATAATAATGGTAATAGCCAAGTCAAAATAAGTATTAGCAGTATATACCTATAATTAAAATAACTATATAAGTATAATATGCAAATTCCTCCTACTTTGATACTGAAGCTGTGAGGAATTTGAAGACAGCAGCCTCTCTAACTAGTCCTAAATCCAATATCCTGAGGGGAATCCTTTATTCAAATAAAGGCCAAGTATTTCACTATCTTCTAACAAAGACCCCACTATTCAAAAGAATTTTTGAGAAGCAGCTTTTCCTTCTAGCTGTGTTATATTTAGTGCTTCACTTTATGAGATCCAGTCACTAGGTCTGCATCGCATAACTGCACAATTTTATTGGTGCAGCCATTGAGAGAAGCAGACCCCCTCACAATATACAGCCAGACCATTTCCGAGTGATGATTCAGCCGCGCTCTCCAGAGGGAGAAACAAAATATATGGTCTGGAAATAACAGGTTACCCTAGCAACCTTTAAACCAATGCACTAGCTATTCTTTATTAGTCTATGGCCTCGTATACACAGGAATAGATTTCGAACATTCCAATGCAGATATTAGAAGAAAAACAAAATGGCTTTAATGTATCGTACAAAGCAGAGGTTTGCAGATTAAGCACTAAACACAACAAAATGAATCAGTTCCAGAAATGTAAAATAATTTCATACAATTAATAGGGTGTATAGAGAAAATCTATCAATGCTATTTCAGCAATGACATCACCTATGTATTCATAAGTGCAGCACAGAGCCTGGAAACATTCTTCGAATTGTTGCCTACACCCACAGAAAGAGACAACATGTTACAAAAAATTATTTACACAGCCTTGAATTGAATTAGTTGTGGCTTATATCTATGTTGGAAATATTTGCGTGACTTCTGTTTCATATAACGTGTAACAACTGATCAAATATTACTTCCACTAGTCAAAAAACAAGTTAAGGGTATAAGTTAAAAAAAAACCACGCAAGTACATCTTTAACAAACATATTCCCATTAAGGTTTATGTAAGTATTTTTTTTACATTTATCAGACACACTAAAACAGAAATAATAAGCATTCAAAGAATACCAAGCAATGCAAGTTAGACGTGTAAACATACATAATGGTAAAAGTAGCAAACATGTGTGATGCTAATCAGTTATGTCAACCATACCTGAAATTACCTAATGATCTAAGCTCTTTTTTATTTATTATTTCAGACAATCATCCAGTGTATGTTAAGCATTATACATAAAATAATTTCAACTACTGCAAAGTTAGCCAATATGTTCATTAAAAATTTGTATTCATTCAATCTTCACCATATATTTTTCAAGGTAAACTGTTTACACTCTGTAAAGAGCATCCTATTCCACAAATATTTCAGACTGCATAATATAGAGAAACTAAAAATGATTTTGTGCTGTGTATTTAAAAGTCCTAGATAAGACTCACATAGCAAAGAAGAACAATGTTTATTATGAAAGAATAAAAAAATCTGACAGGCATATTTATTATTACATTTGATTTCTCAATTAAATGTCTACACATCACACTCCAAAAGCACAATATTTTAGCATTTTGACTGCATAATCCAACCCCCATCTCTGAGATGTGTTAGCAATGGAAATTTACCTGGAAACAGTGGTGCACTGTAATGAAAACTCCCCATATGTGCATACAAACAGACTTTGTGTTGCAGGATGCATCATGGAGCACAGTAATGTCCTTCAGCGTGTGTAAATGTACATAACAGGTAGGAAATACAACTGGGGCTGAAAATGCGTATTATGGGGCAATGGATAAAATAATGTATTGCTGGAAATCCTGAGGCTCTCCCTCTGGTGTTGAAGTTCCAGCATGGTCTCCCAGCATTGGCATCTCTGTATTTAGATATACATCTAGATAGCAGGGCATTGCTGGGACTTGCAGTTCAGCAAGAGCTAGAGAGCCACAGGTTGTCCAGGCCTGGACACGATGAAGTGAGAGTAAAGTAGAAATAATAGAATAAGTGACAGGGTAATGGTGTCTGCAGCCATATCACTCCCAGGAGGAGAGGCTGAGGGCACCGGCTGAGTGGGAGTTTAGCTCTATTCAACTTCTTGAGGGGAGGTGGGTAATACAGGAGGCATAGAGACCCGTCTGCCCGGTAATGGACGCGTTACTCACCACCACGGCTGTGACCGGCTGCCCCGGGATGTACGACATCGCTCCGGTAACTCCACAACTGGCCGCCGCCCGCACTGGACAAAGCGAACCCGGGCCGCGCGCGCACACCCAGCTCATGAATATTAATTCCGCGACCCGCCCGATATCTGCATAACACACCGGCACCGCCCACCACTAGGGTCACGTGGCGCGGGTGACACGCCTCTCTCTAATGTATTATGTAGTGTTTAGGCGATAAAGAGCATTCTCCCTCATAACCTATTCACAGCTATACCACGCCCACTGCTCATGAATACATAATATCAGGTTAATTTTAATGATACTTTGCTAATTACTTGTAGATTCTCGTTACCATTTATAAAAACAAAAACAAATTACGTTTTATCAATGATCTGTCATGTCATGCTGGATTTGTAGTTCCACTATTTCTTGAACAGATTGGTCTATATTACCACAAACAATGTCCGTGTATGGACACACGAGTAGGAATAACTATCAACATAAAAAGCAAAAATTGTTGCCCGTACTAACAGCATCAACCATATATCCATCGCCCTGTAAGGTGACGTATGAGTAAGCTCAAGTTGCCATTAACTAAGATGGCCACCAATGAAAGTCTTCCAGGACCGCTTCCGGCTAATAGACGAGGGGTGAAAGGTTTCTTCCTGTCATTACTCAAGATGGCGGAGAGCTCTCGGTAGGATTTGTCTTGTGGTCGTAGAGCGAGTGAAGCGAAGTGCGGCCGGTGCGGGTGATAGGAGTGTTATACGGAGGTGAGTGATGGGCCACTCTTATACTAAGGATTCCAGTGTAAGTCACACTCAGCATATGGCTGATGGCTGCATGTCCCCCAGTCATCAGACCAGCATAGCCTGCAACATGACCTATTCCATTAGGTGCAAAATACTCTGCTCCTCAGTTTCCAGCTGTCAGTTACTATAGTAACCACCTTTGTTGATGAGGCAAATAGTTTTTTGTAAATATCAGTTAATTCATTAAAACCAGATGGGTGACAGTTGGATGCTCAGGAGTGGATTAAATTGTACCTAATGGAATGGGTCATGTTGGAGGGTCTCGACCAGTACCTGGCAGATCCTCTGTATACCTGGTTTACCTCACTGTATGTGGGCACTGCACCCATTCTATTGCTATAGGCTTTACTAATATTTGGTGCATAAATCTATCCTATGTTATAGGGGTGTAAAACACTTATAAATTAGTGCAACCCCATAGAAGATGGTTTTACTTTTAATGGGTGAAAACGCATTTATCTTGTAGTATTTATTTCCTTTTTGTTTAATCCTTGTTTGTTTTATAACGAGGGCATTTGCTTCTTGTTTTATGGGCTTCATCAGTGTCCCCCCCCCCCTCTATTGAAATTCAAGTGGTAAAAAGTATTTGAGAGTAGGTGAATCTGAGTAAGTCGCTATTGGTTTCCCCTTATTGAGTCATAGATGTTTATTGGGGGCTTCCAGCAGCCTTTGATGAATGTATTCTAGTTATCAGAAGTTAGTTTATATGGGGCTGATTCTGAATTTGATGCAGCAGTAAAAAGGGACAAAGCTGTACCTGGAAAATAGTGTTGCAGTGTGATTGGCCCCATGAATTGCATTTATTGCATGCAAGGACAATGGAAAGGTTTTGCATATAGCAGACAAATGACCTCGTTATTTGCAATGCAGGTTACAATGGATATATGAAACCTCACTTCTTGGCTCTAATTCTGTTTGCAAATTTAAAATGCCATCCTTCCTCATACATAGTTTTGTTGAGGTATTGATTTGTTCTTATGTTGATTCTAACCCTGAGTTAGACTCTATGGACCTGATTCAGAGATTGAAAATAAGAGGAAAATTACTTCTGGGCTAAACCATGTTGATTTCAGGGGAGTCCAATTTCATCTGTTGCAAGCAATATTCGAGTTAAGAGATGGCGTTTCCTAGCCAAAGTCTAAATAACAGTGTAAAAGTAAAGCTGGTCAGTATCTGTGTGCAGTAAACAAATCATAGATATATCCCTGTATGCAAAGAATACAATTAACTGAACTCTGAAATCAACATGGTTTTGCCCAGGAGTAATTTTCCTCTCTTATTTTCAATCTGTGCGTTATGTCCTATATACTTAGTATTTCAATTACAGGTAACACTATGCCAGGCATATGCAATCTGAGGCACTGCATGTGTTTTAACACTATAAGTCTTGTGTTTTGCCACTTGTGTAAATACCTATACTGATGAAGCATGCTGGGACTTGTAGTCACATAACACCTGGAATAATGAAGGTTGCTTATGCTTGCTCTCACACACCATTTTGGTCATCTGTTCACTAATTCTACTAGGAAATGTCCATTAACAATGTGATGTTCTTTAATTAATACTTTTTTCTGTTGCTTAGCCATAGCAGAAACCCATACAATTAGTGCAATGGCAGCAGTAGCCCTGAAAAGAGAAGGTCCACAGTTCATCAGTGAAGGTGCAGTACGAGGGAACGCCGCAGTTCTCGATTATTGCAGGACGTCGGTCTCTGCCTTATCCGGAGCCACAGCTGGGATCCTTGGTTTAACTGGCCTGTATGGATTCATCTTCTACTTCCTCGCTTCCTTCCTGCTCTCCTTGCTCTTGGTATTAAAGTCTGGCCGGAGGTGGAATAAATATTTTAAATCGAGAAGGCCGCTCTTCACTGGAGGTCTTATAGGCGGCCTCTTTACCTACGTCCTCTTCTGGACTTTCTTATATGGCATGGTGCATGTGTACTGAACTATGCTGTGCGGGTCTGCCTTTCAGTAACACTTTTAATGGAATTCAGAGACTCCTGCTCAACTGTTTCTTTCACTAGTCACGTTTAGGTTTTAAATTGATGAATTTATTGCTTGGTTCCTGTTAGTAACTTATAATAATTCTGTATGTTCCTTTAATTAAAACTATTACACACTTCTCAATCTACTTGTATTTTGTCAAACAATCCAGTTTAAAATATTTACTGAAAATAAATCCCATGAAAGTATGATGAGCAGTCTTTAAACAAAATATATGCAGTATGTATGTTATCTGTATGTTTAATATATGTATTCTACTGTATGAGTCATTTACCATCCAAAAACCTCAATGTGGAGACCTGTATGCTAGTAAAACCTTCTGCTGCTACTGAATTGACTTGTCTTGCTTTCATTATATCCACTGATGACTGTTTATTTACTCAAATATATACAAATGGGACATGGTAATAGATTTACTGGATGTTGCTGAAGAAAAAAAATGGAATATAAGAATGCCTTTTTACACAGGCTCCACGTGTGGGGATTTGTCTGTACATACATATAAGGGGCTGGATCCAGACCTTGTTAAGTGCATGACCTTAGTTACTCAAGGGCTAAACAATGTCGATTTCAAGGGGAGCTAAGTTAATTGTGGTCTTTGCATGCAGGGATATAGCTTTGAATTGCTTACTGCACTCCGATAATGACCAGCTTTACTATCACACTATTATTTAGACTTGGGATAGGAAACATCAACTCTCAACACCAATACTGTTTGCAACAGATGAAATATGACTCCCTTTCAATCAACATGGTATAGCCCTTGAGTAACTAAGTTCATGCACTTAACAAGGTCTGGATCCAGCCCAAGGACTCAGGGCTTAAACTAAGGCTTGCTACACACCAGACATTGTTTCCGGATGCCCTAATTTCTTGGGGAGAGTGCACTCTGTCTGATGATACCTTTCCATACAGTGCACGGTATTACAGCTTAAAGGAAGCCACACAAGATTATTTGGTTATTTATAAACAGAACCTTGAATCAATTTCTGTAAGATGTGTTCTTTAATGACCATTGTCACCAAGTTGTAGTGAATGTTTAAGCACCAAAGTAAAACGAATTAACTCTGCCTGAAACTGTTCACAATGTTCAAATCTTTACCATTAATGGCAAGTACTACTCTACTTATAAACGTATTTTAATGCCCATTTTGGATAACTTTCAGGAGTTGTAAGCTTGTATGCTAATAAACAAATATTCAGGGGTTTTTATTTTGCCAAAGGACCCAGCTTTCTGTACAGATAGTTCATACAGGATTCAAACCACAGTGTTCTTTTAGTGTATTTAAAGAAAGGAAAATGTTTCCCCTCCCACTTCTGTTTGAAACAAGCATAGGCTTGTCAGGATGCCTTTTACTGAGAGGGGTTGTGTGCTACTCCAGCCTCTCTACAGCAATGTGTTTCAAAACAAATGATAGGTTTCACTGTAATATCGGTTTTACCCTTTTAGATGTGGTATTACTACTATCCTTTGAAAGGATGCCAGATTTACGTAGCTGTGGGTTTGGAAAAGTGGAGATGTTGCCTATGGAAACCAATCAGATTCTAGCTCTCACTTTCTATTTACATACTAGAGAATGCAAGCTAAAATGTGATTGGTTGCTATGGGCAACATCTCCACTTTTCCAAACCTGCTGCTTAGTAAATCTGGCCCCAGGACTTTGCTGATCTAAAAAATGAGGAACTACCAAAAAAACAATGAAATGAATAGATGTTGTTTCATAACTATTTTGCAGCATCAGATAACTGCTGAAACTGTAATTTGATCGTGGGATCTGCACTATAATTGAAAGAAAGAAAGAACCCCAGTGTGTACCCGGCTTTACACTAATATGACTTGATGTGTTTAAGTTAAATTCAATAAGTAAATTAAAACTGACCAGAACAGTTACCCACAGCCGTTTTAGTACATTTAGTACTGACCTAGCATTTAAAACCACTGTCTTTGTGTGCATTTCTAACTTTACATGCATTGTTATCGCTACTCCATATATTACTACGAAAACTACTTGCTTTATCTATATGTATAGATTTTTGGATGCAGCAAAAACATAAATTATCCTACTAATTTACCTAGTAATTGTATTGTTTAGAAAATGTGTGAAACTTGTACGGTAATTAGCATAGGTCTCTATGTGGTTCTGGAAGCTGCTGCATAAGTAACTAAAGCAGGGTACACATTGAAGTTTTTAGTGATGATCCATCATCATCTCAAATCTGTAGTAACTATTCTAGTCCCTCTCTAGTTTCCTGTGGCTCGTTTTACAAACTGTTCAAAAAAAGCTTACAAGTGTGATGAGAGAAGCGCTGGAATCAGAGTTAAAAACAATGATAATGAAATGGTAATATAACATCTATGTGTAACATATAAAATAGACCAGTCTAACCTAGTGACGGCACACAGGGATATACGTCCATTCAGTCTAGGAGGGATCTTTAATGGTTCCTGTTGCAAAAGTTCTTATCTATTTGAGGTCTCCCACAGCGAATCGGAGAAGAAACAGAACGAAACAAGGAACAAAACAAGATTGAATGGTGTAAATATAAATAATACAAACAGTCTAATTGATAGACGGATTTTAAATATTTTAAAATATCCAAAATATTTTTAAAAACCATATAAGTGTCCAATATAAATGATTCTTTGTAATAAGATAGTAGAGAATCCTCCTTGATAAATTCAAAGCGTGTGTATCCAAAAAATCAAACCAAAGAATTGTATCAAAATCTGAGCTTTACTTGGTAAAATACACTACACATAAAAGAGTAAAAAATGGACACAGGGTAACAATCGCAACTCCCCTACCCCGATAATCGAAGAGTCTCAGGTTAGGCTAGGATCGTCCACACCACGGGTCTTTTGAGAAAGGATTGAAGATCCGAAACGCGTAAAGTGACCCGGAGCCAGGCGTTTCCTATCGTTACCTCCTTCCCGTCTTCTAAAGGTCTGCAGCCGAGTTGCAGGACGCGAATTCCATCGCATCATCACCCGTCGTCTCCTCGTGCCAGCTGGAGGTTCGGAGCTGTTCCCCGTGGTGTGGATATCCCCACGGGTATCTGATCCTAGCCTAACCTGAGACTCTTCGATTATCGGGGTAGGGGAGTTCCGATTGTTACCCTGTGTCCATTTTTTACTCTTTTATGTGTAGTGTATTTTACCAAGTAAAACTCAGATTTTGATACAATTCTTTGGTTTGATTTTTTGGATGCACACGCTTTGAATTTATCAGGGAGGATTCTCTACTACCTTATTCAAAGAATCATTTATATTGGACACTTATATGGTTTTTAAAAATATTTTGGAATGTTTTAAGATATTTAAAATCCGTCTATCAATTAGACTGTTTGTATTATTTATATTTACACCATTCTAATTCAATCTTGTTTTGTTCCTTGTTTTTTTCCTTGTTTCGTTCTGTTTCTTCTCCGATTCGCTGGGGGAGACCTCAAATGGATAAGAACTTTTGCAACAGGAACCATTAAAGATCACTCCTAGACTGAATGGACGTATATCCCTGTGTGCCGTCACTATGTTAGACTGGTCTATTTTATGATATGTTACACATAGATGTTATATTACCATTTCATTATCATTGTTTTTAACTCTGATTCCAGCGCTTCTCTCATCACACTTGTAAGCCTTTTATTTCACACTCTGTTGGGGTGTAGGACCCCTTGGTGATTAGAGCTGCCGCAGGAATTATTGTAGCGCTTTTAAAGTGGTATTCATTCCATTTTATCTTGTTCAAAAAAAGCCTTTGCTGCAATGATATGTTTGCCCACAAGGTGGCCCTATGCAGAATAGATATTGGAATCCTTGCTCTAAAGATGTGAAGTTTTCTCCAGACATCTGGACATTGCTGATCTTGTAAAATTAGAAGCTTCCAAAAATCTAATCTAGCGTTGCTGTTTCTGAAGATTCTGCAGCATTGTGGGACATTACACACTGATAAAATGCTTGAGTCATCTGATGATTATCGTGTTATCTGCACAATATTTGTCAAATAACACTTTAATCTGAACACAGCTTTATCAGCAAGGATACAGCTGACACCAGTATACTGGCTGTATCATTGCTGAAATCTCTAAAACAATGCTTGTTTTAAGCAAGGATCTCCAAATAGACACAGTACACACTTGCAAAAAGCAAACTATATCTTTCTATTGTTGATCTGGCATATTAGAAGCTCCAAAAGATCACAGGCTGTTTGAAATGATTTTTGAGCATCTTTGGGCAGTACACTCTGGTAAGATCCGGTGAAACGGTCTTTTGATTGTGTGATTGGAAAGATTATCTGTTGAAATCTAACAGACTTTGCTCCTGCTCTCATCTCTTCTCTTCTCTCCTCTGCTCTGTCCTGGCTTTCTTCCCTGGAAGAGTGCAGATCAGTTATCCTTGTTGATACTTAAGGGTAGGGTAACTATCTGCACTCGTACCATAACATTCACAGAGTATATTCTCCCCATGCATAAAGAACAAATGTTAAACAAGTGCAAATAGACCTTTAGATCAAGTGGCTAATATACACAGAGGTAGAGATGAGAGGAAACACACCATATGGAGAGTAGCCCCTGTACAGGTGAAACTCGAAAAATTAGAATATCATGCAAAAGTTAATTTATTTCAGTAATTCAGCTTAAAAGACTCATTACAAGCAAAGTGAGATATTTCCACTCTTTATTTGTTTTATATTTGTTGATTATGGCTTACATCTTATGAAAAACCCAAAATCAAAATCTCCCAAAATTAGAATATTACATGAAATCAATAAAAAAAGGTTTTTAAATACAGAAATGTCAGCCCTCTGAAAAGTGAAGAAGTTGACAAAATTAATCATCATCTTCTTCCTCAGGACTGTCTCTGATGTTGAATGAACTCCTGCTCCTCCTTTTATGTTTTTTATATTGTGGACTTGTATTAATAAATTGCTTTGTTGTATTTTGTCTCCCCCATTTATCCCCCCATTGGGGGTAAGGTGACATCACAAGCATCAAGTCTACTTTCATCTTCCATTGGACTTATTTATTTATTTGTTCATCATTTATATTGTATATTTATATATTTTATTTATTATTGGTCACACTGATACTTCACACTGTGAATCTAAGCGCTGATAGAATTCACTTTATAGTTTGTTTTGTCTGTCAGTGTAGTGTCCAGAGCATGGAGGCGCTACCAGGAGACAGGCCAGTACATCAGGAGACGTAGAGGAGGCCGTAGGAGGGCAACAACCCAGCAGCAGGACCGCTACCTCCGCCTTTGTGCAAGGAACA
>WWET01002436.1:229604-243653 GCA_011038615.1 Limnodynastes dumerilii
AGGTCAGCAGTCTTCCCCATGATTGTGAATTCTACTGATCCAGACTGAGAGACCATTTAAAGCAGTGTTTCTCAACCTCGGTCCTCAGGGACCCCTAACAGTGCATGTTTTCCAGGTCTCACTGCTGGAGCACAGGTGTGTTCATTACTAACTGACACATTGTAAAAGCTCCATAGGTGGTTCTCATTATATCACTTGGGATTCTTTAAGGAAACCTAGAATATATGGACTGTTAGGGGTCCCTGAGGACCAAGGTTGAGAAACACTGATTTAAAGGCTCAGGAACCTTTTGCAGGTGTTTGGAATAATTTGCTGATTAGAGTGTGACACTTTGAGCCTACAATATTAAACCTTTTCACATTATTCTAGTTTTGTGAGATTTTGGGGTTTTCATAAGCTGTAAGCCATAATCACCAAAATTAAAACAAATAAAGGCTTGAAATATCTCACTTTGCATGTAGTGAGTCTATATAATACATTAGTTTCACCTTTTAAGCTGAATTATTTAAATAAATGAACTTTTGCACGATATTCTAATTTTTCGAGTTTCACCTGTATGTTCCATTAACTGGTGTTTAAAGATCTTTGTTTATCTTTTTTCAATCAAACCCTTTTCAAAGCAGTCAAAGGTAAAATTATTATTTCATAATTCACAAGTTTGGTGTATATTCTGGGGAAATTTAAAAGTCTGTAAATATAATTTAATACTAAGGGGTATACTTAATGAAGCAGTGGGGATTTTGCCAGTAGCAAGCCTAATTAAGAGTCAAAATAAACAGCCTAATTATGTAGCATGTTCCAATGGGACCATTCATTGCTGCAATGAAAAGCAGGTCAGTAGGTGCTCAGTGATCTCTAGAGGATGCTACTTTCTTTACTTTATGCTTCTATAGCTAACATTTATAGTGATAGAATATGTGTCTTTACAGTAGGATTTTGCATTCGCATCTAATACCCTGATCCGGAGCCTTGTCCCTTTAAAGTGCAAAGTGTTCCAAGGAGCGCTGGTCACCTTGTTTTTGCTCTTGTGAACACTATAAACAAAAAAGTATTTCCTGTGCTGGTGATTATTCATGTAATGGGGACACGTATAGAGTGTGTCATGAGTGCATTCAGAAACATCTGGACACACTTCAAATAGAAGTTGAAGAAGACTAAAGACCAGATTTACTAAGATGCGGGATTGGAAAAGTGGACATGTTGCCCATAGCAACCAACCAAATTCTAGTTCACATTCTCTAGTATGTAATAGGAAAGTGAGATCTAAAATCTTATCCAAACCCGCAGTTTAGTAAATCTGGCCCTAATAATCTTCTTCAAAGGAGTTTCTCATGATCAATCAGTTACAGTGCCCGATGTGTATGTTTCCATAAGTGACAATTCAGTGAGCAATTTTTGGACTAAGTTATGTAATAAAAACAATGGAACAGATCTTTGCATTCATGCTCCATAAATGGTCATTCATTTCAATGTTAGAGCACATCTGCAGACCTCTGCCCATTATGTGACTGTTGTAGGCCTGGCATAATAGTCCTGACAGTCACCACTTGGTTTAACAAAGGGAAACTGGCACTGCAGATGTTGTGATACTACAACTCTCAGGAACACACAGAGCTATGTCTATGCTGTTGGAGATTGCTGGGTTTATGGTTTCACAACACTCTTGAGTGCCTCAAGTTCCTATGTGTGTAATATGTCATTAGTGTTATTATGTTTCTGTTACAAAATGCCCTAAATATTCAAAATAATATACAGAAATTCCTTTTAAAAATAACTCCTTTATCGGACTGATCACAGAGCTGCACAGTCGCTGTACCCTGTAACGTCCAATCCATGCTTTAAGAAGATCATTACAAAAAATGATTGGTCGGTCAAAATGTAGGAAGCTAAGATAATAACACTGCCCTCTAGCGGTAGATATTAGATGTAGCTGCTCCTTTGATAAGTCTCTTAAGTGCAAAGATTATTACACAACATAATGCAGAGCTCTCAGTGTACTGCAGAAGTATTGCTTTGTATAAATCATAATATAAGACCCCCAAAGGATAAATAGTTTATCAGATATCCATCTCCTAGCCTCACAATTGCTAAAAGAAGCAGTAGATGGAATGATCCAGCAAAGGACTGGGATGCACAGTCCAGTTTCTCTAGGTCCTGCTCTTTATAAGAGGTTTCTGTGTTGCATCGTGACTTAGGTCTCTGCACTCTGTAGCTGTCTTAGCTGATCTGGGGCATCAAGGCTTTGTGATTTCTTTTGTCCATTAAGATGCAGAGTTTTCTTTAGGGATCTGTAGATATAAATGTATTAACATTTACCATGATACTACTTTATATTTCAGTCCTGTAACTTTAAAGCAATCGTACTTTTCTTTTTCTTTATAAAGATACACTTGACACACATCATAGTTGACTTTAGAACTCTCTCTTGGGTCTCTCTCAGATTTACTAAGCTGCGAGTTTGGAAATCTGGAGATGTTGCCTATATCAACCAATCTAACCAATTTATTTTATTTTAGTATTCTATTCTAAAGTTCCCCTCATTTCTGTTACTGACACTGCCGTGTGACTGGATCATACAGAGCACTGAGCACTTTTACTATGCAAGCTGGCTGGTCCGCTGTGTGATTATATAGCACTTTCCCTTATGTATCACTAATATCCTATAGAGTGTAAGCCTGTGGCAGGGCCCTCTTACCCACCCAGTCTGTCTGTTACCACCCAGTCCTGTTATATTGATTGTTAAAATTTTAAAGCGCTACGTAATCTGATGGCGCTATATAAAAGATACACTTGACACACATCATAGTTGACTTTAGAACTCTCTCTTGGGTCTCTCTCAGATTTACTAAGCTGCGAGTTTGGAAATCTGGAGATGTTGCCTATATCAACCAATCTAACCAATTTATTTTATTTTAGTATTCTATTCTAAAGTTCCCCTCATTTCTGTTACTGACACTGCTGTGTGACTGGATCATACAGAGCACTGAGCACTTTTACTATGCAAGCTGGCTGGTCCGCTGTGTGATTATATAGCACTTTCCCTTATGTATCACTAATATCCTATAGAGTGTAAGCCTGTGGTAGGGCCCTCTTACCCACCCAGTCTGTCTGTTACCGCCAAGTCCTGTTATATTGATTGTTAAAATTGTAAAGCGCTATGTAATCTGATGGCGCTATATAAAAACCTGTTAATAAATAATAAATAAATAAATATTTTCAAACTATGGATCCGGTCCCACATTACTAAAGAATTGGTCATAGATAATCAGGGATAAAAGAGCAAATCACAGTTAAACAAACAGGTTTACAAAAGAAATGGTTAGTTTGGACTTAAAATGAACATGATTCATTCATCTTTAAGATTTTGACATGTGCTGTGCATAAATTTTGTTTAATGAGTTTTATGAGTTATAAGAGAGACAGAAAGTGGATCATGTCAAATTGATTTAAATGTACCTTTGGATAATTGCCATAAAATGACATTTTTATTAGGTCTGCCATCCCAACTGGCCAACAGTTCCAGGATGTTGTGGATGAGAAAAGGGAAAGGTGGTTTTTTTTTGTAGTAATAGTGCAAAAAAGGTTTAAATGATAAAATACCTGTTTCTGTACTTACACTTTGGTGACATTTAATGTGAAAACACAGATCAGAGGCCAGATTTACTAAACTGCAGGAAAGAAAAAGTGGAGATGTTGCCCATAGCAACCAATCAGATTCTAGCTGACATTCTCTAGTATGTAATAGGAAAGTGAGAGCTAGAATCTGATTGGTTGCTATGGGCAACATCTCCACTTTTCCTTTCCTGCAGCTTAGTAAATGTAGCCCTAGGTTTTTCAGAGTATAATAGTTCAGATAATAACACATTCCTTCACAATTCCATACAGTTTATGCTTCTTGTACATTTCCACATTGCAGTATTTAGGGGTTGGGGTAGGAGTAGAAAGACATTGAGAGACTGTGACTAGATCCCTAGTGGGAATCTGATGCTGGTTCCAGCCTTCCGTTCAGGTGAGAGAAGTGGCACACATGAGCTCACGTTTGCTGAGCCCTACCTTAAGAATTCTGTGCCGCCTTGACTTAATATGGGGACAGCTCGGAATTCAAGATAGAGCGGAGGTCACTTAGCACGCTCTCAGACCCTCCAACATGACCCGTTCTATTAGGTACAATATACTCCGCACCTGAACTTCCAACTGTCACTCACATGGAGAAATGACTTAAATGATATTTAAAAAACTATTAGTCTCTTCAGCAAAGGTGGTTACCATGGTAACTGACAGCTGGAAACTGTCAAAGCAAAATATTTTGTACCTAAGGGAATGGGTCATGTTGGAGGGTATGCGCCCTCACAGTTCAATTTAAATAGGTGTAATAGATCTGTGCAACGCTCCTTTCCTGCCATTTAATAGGCTCCCAGTATGGAAGTAAAAACAAACTGGGATTGCAGGTGATTTCCAGTCCTAGGGATCGGAAAGTCTCCTTTCTACAGAATCCAGTCCTATGACTCTGTATCCAGAATTAATTAAATATTTTTTGTTAATAAATTAAACTATACATTACCTGGATATTTCAAACAAAATAATAATGTGGGTCTGGATCCAGAGCTCCGTGTGTTCAGATTTTAGACCCATTTTCGCTCTGCAAATACGCACACATCCTAGCTACCTGGAGGAGAGGGGAGGGGCTTGGTAGCCGCTTTCTCTGCACTGTATGTAAGCGGCCAGAGTTTGACAGCTTAAAACCATGCACGGCACTCCATGTATGAATGCTGAGCGCTGTTTATAAAAACATTGCTTGCAATATATTTATAAACAGCGTTCAGCACTCTCACATGGAGTCCCAAGTGCTGTGTTAAGCTGTCAACCTCTGACAGCTTCTTTCACGCAGAATGGTCTACTCAGCCCCGCCCCCAGAACTACATGGCTCCACCCAGCCCAGCCCATCCAGACTCAGACCCCGCCTCTTTGCTAAGGGGCCTGAGTCTGTCACGTTCCGCCCCTGGTATCCATCAAGACTTGCGCACCAGCACCATATTTCTAAGGATAATGTGGGCCTGTGATTGCAGATCGTCATTCGTTGTATAGTGTTTTGATCGCATTAGAATTGATCAGAGGATCGGAACAATATTATGTAGCTCAGATGATGCACATTTATCAGGACTTTGCTGTCATTTTGTAGCATTTACCAGATAATGTAATATTATGTGTACTCTTGTAGTTGTAGCCACCGTTCTATCATTACCAATACCAAATTCATAAAATCTGTGTTTTCTTCTTAATATACACATGAGAAGCACCTTCCGATCTTACTTACTTCACTTCTTCAAATTTCTTGTCTCTGTAAAAGTTGCTCTTTTTGATAAAGTACAACAAGACCAGGTCGCAGAAGAAAGCTCCCTAAAACGTGGGGAAATATGTATTAGCACATAGACAGGTAATGCTGGTAAATGTTACTGTCTAGGTAGATTATGAATATGTACAGGAAGAGGAGACGAGGGTAAAAGCAAGCTTCCGATGACCTATGTTTATAGCAAGTAGCAATAGGCGTGATGTAATAAATAATAGCATCCACAACAGGGACCGCATAAGCCTTTATTCCTACCCCTCTCTTCTCACTTCCACCACTTTCCACATTTCCATACTATATGTACAGGTCCGGATTCACAGTTACACAGGTTTCATCTTACGTACGTTGTTTTAAGAGTTGAGCTACTACGCATGCGCAGTAAGTTATTTACGCTATCTGCGTACTGTTTCGGTATGTAGATTGCATAAGCGCGGTCTTTAGAAATAGTACGTAGATAGAGTAAATAAGCTGCTACCCATGTGTAGTAGCTCAACTCTTTAAACAACGTACGTAGGACGAAAACTACGTAACTGTGAATCCGGACCTCAGTCTCTATGTTATGATTCTCTGAGGACATCTGGAAAATATGGACCATTGGTGGATCACTGCTGATCTGTGTGTATGCTGATAAGGATCACATGATCGTGAGATAGTAAAACTCATCCCCTGTGATTCAGGTGGTTTTATACCTTCACATCCTGGGGTGGATTTACTAACTTGTTAAACACTGCTGCATTTTGACCCTTTGGCTTATGTAGCATGGTGGTACAACTCATAACATTAAAAATGTTATCCATTTATCACATATGGTTGTAGTATTGTTTGAATTCATCATTATTTGCCAGCAAGTAACAATTCCACACAGTGATCCCGGCCCTGATTCACACTTAAGTAAGTGCTGAATTTCCATGTGTGTTTTTATGATCTGCTAATTACGCATGTGAGGAACCCAAATATACGCACGTAAACCATGGCCGACTGATTCATATACACGGACGTCATACGTAGGACTGATGCACACATCGGCATGGAATGAGTCCTGCATGCGTGGCTAGAGGGCAAAGACTCTTAATGCAAATGAGCAGCACACGGGCTACTAATGTACCGTATGGGCTGATTTACAGGTAGCAGTGCCTTATATAAACTAACATACACACAGGAAAAGTTAAGGCGGCCCTCCACCTCTTGTAAGTTGAAGAACCATATTGTTTGCTGTGAGGCCATGCGTCTTCTCTTACTTCAGTTTTATTTTTTTTCTACATTCTCCAAGCGCTCTTTTCTATACTCTTTTTTACTTTTATGAGGGTCGGTCCCCCTCAAGTAGCTGCTGGAGTCTGTATACTGTGTATCTGTATCATATATATATATATATATATATATATATATACTCTTTAGCGCAGATTTTTCTCTTTTGTTTATAGTTCAGGCCACATCTGCTGCGTGTTTATAATGAATGGATATGTGTTTTTAAATGAAATGAAGGCTGGTTTTTTTTATTCCAATGCTGATTTTCCATTTTGTTCAAGACATTAACCTTATAAATTTGCCATTATTAGGTTTTAGTTTTTGAAGGTTTTTTTCCAATTTTTTATTTACTTAAAATTTTGTGAACCAGAACCATTACATTTACTTATATTTCACTGTATTGGTTGTTTGTGTTTTTTTTTTATGTTTATTGTTAAAATGTTTTATAAAAGTATCTATATGTAGTAGATCATTGTATTTTTAACACGGAGTATGCGTTTATGTGTATTGTTAAGTATGTCATGATTATTCCTATTTGAAGTTGTATTTTTATGGTTATTTTTGTTACATATGTTAATGAGTGCGTTTATTTACGTATCTTTGATTCATAAGCAATTTTAAGCACCGAAACGCACGACCGATTCACAGCTAATAAAGTCTGCACGTGCCTAATTATACACTGGAAAGACTTACGTCCTTATGTTGCACTCCTGACACGGGGGGGAGGGCATTAATTGGTTTCTTTCTTTTCTCTGAATCAGTGTTGCAGGTTTTCACGTGCGTATATTTAGGTAAGTTCTCAATTTAACTCTTAACTGTGAATCAGGTTCACCGAGTTTATATAGGTTTATAAGAGTTAAAAGTTGAATTTGGAACACCAACACCCAAGTTTAATGAGCCATACACAAAGTACAAAAATCAGAGTAAGAACAGAAAGATATTGTGTAATAAATACATTCACAATTTCCCTAAGAAACTGTCTGATAGCCAGGGGAAAAGTAAAGGGATTATGCCCTGCACTTATATATTGTAGCACCATCGTATTATGTAGCACTTTAACATTTTAAGCTATAATTCAATCAGTCCCTTCTCCATTGGGGCTTAAAGTGTGATTCCTAAAACAGACACAGACTAAGGTACATTTTTTTAATTAGTAGCCAATTAACCTACTAGCATGTTTTTGGAGTTTTGTAACAATATAGAGCCTACAGAAAGCCCATGAAAATATTGGGTGTACAGTACATACAAACTTCACTCACATTTATCCCAAGAGAAAGAATATCTCTGGTCCCCCAAAAATACGGTTTATTATGAACTATAACAACCAGGCGAATGAGATTCGAACGATTTTGAATAAACACATGAATGTATTAAAAACTGACCCTTGCCTTAATTCTATCATAGGTGAGTCAGTACCCTGTTGTTGGCGTCGGGCAACAAATTTGAGAGATAATCTCGTAAGAAGTAATTTTGACCCAAAACCAAGAAAACAGGACAAATATGTGGGATCCTATCCATGTGGAAGTTGTAGTTCATGCCCCTACATGGTAAAAAAGTTGGGGGTGGTTGATCGCTATGGACAAGAAAGGAAATTTAAACAACATATGAATTGTAATTCTAAATATGTTGTATACTGCTTGCAATGTGAATGCAAAATCATGTATATTGGCAAAACTATTCGCCCTTTTAGAATACGCCTGTTGGAACATATTAGGGCTATTCGAAATGCCCCAAGTGACAAAGAAAAGTGTAAAATGCTAACCCCAGTAGCGAGACATTTTTTGTTAAAACGTGACTCTAATCCAAAAAAACTTCATGCTTTTATCCTCGAGAAAATCTCCCCCACAGCAAGAAAGGGAGATTTAGATAATCTTCTTCTACACAAGGAGGTTAATTGGATTTTTTCTTTAAATACTGTAGCTCCTTTTGGGATAAATGAAAGTATTTCTTACTCTCCCTTCTTGTAAAACTGTGTAAATCTGTATCTTATGAGTATCTACTAAAAAAATGGGTCCCTGCAAGAAATTCAGGGAGGTTCTTTTCCTTTTTCCATATTGTTTGCTGACAGTTTCGAGCAAGCCAAATGTAGATATCATTTAGGCTAGTGTTGTTGTATACAAAGATAGACAAAATTAAAATAGATCAAAAGGAAAATGGGTATAACAATAATTCAAATGTAATTAATATTTCTATCATAGTAATAACAAAAGTTGACTGTAAGAGTATGTCTATAATTCCCTTGGATTATTGTCAGAAGCAATACTCTTGCATGGATATAATTCTGTGACAAAATCTTAGTCTCTCTCCCCCCTTATATATATCTTCCCCCTTTAGGGAAGTTCGAAATAATATTCATTATTTTATAGGGGGATATTTCTTTAAGAGGGGCGTCTCCTTTATATGTGCATTTAGACATATTTCTTTAAATGTCCTAACATACCCCTGTACTAATAAGAGTGAGCTTCTAAATAGTAGCAAACAATATAAAATGTGTTACTAATTGTATCAAATAAAGAACTAAACTGTTTTTTGTATCAGTGCCGTGACTGAGAGTGTGTCATTCTCAGTATTGGATAGACTGTTGCACTGCTTAGCAAAAGGAATATTGACAACTCAATTTGACTGCTTTACTATAATTCCTTTCCCTAACAAGATTCCCTCAGTATACGTTGCTTTTAAGTTGTTTTTTGTTTTTGTTTTTGTTTTCAATGTTTCTATGTTTACGTTACAGACGATATTAATGATTATCTGCCCTTCTGCTGCAGGTGCGATTAGCCGATGGTGATAGGCTAGGAGGCGTATTTAAATGAAGCAACAAGCGCCTGCAAACCATGCCTATGAAAAAGCCCACTTAGGGTGAAACGCGCGTCGGCTTCAGAAGGAACGGAGGTGTCCTACTGTCTATACTTATATACTGTATACTGTCTATACTTATATACTGTATACTGTCTATACTTATATACTGTATACTGTCTATACTTATATACTGTATACTTATATACTGTCTATACTTATATACTGTCTATACTTATATACTGTCTATACTTATATACTTATATACTGTCTATACTTATATACTGTATACTTATATACTGTATACTTATATACCGTCTATACTTATATACTTATATACTATATACTTATATACTGTCTATACTTATATACTGTATACTGTCTATACTTATATACTGTCTATACTTATATACTGTCTATACTTATATACTGTATACTTATATACTGTCTATACTTATATACTGTTTATACTTATATACTGTCTATACTTATATACTGTCTATACTTATATACTGTAGCACCATCGTATTATGTAGCACTTTAACATTTTGAGCTATAATTCAATCAGTCCCTTCTCCATTGGGGCTTACAGTGTGATTCCTAAAACAGACACAGACTAAGGTACATTTTTTTAATCAGCAGCCAATTAACTTACTAGCATGTTTTTGGAGTTTTGTAACAATATAGAGTCTACAGAAAGCCCATGAAAATATTGGGTGCACAGTACATACAAACTTCACTCACATAAAACCTTGTTTAGGAATCAAATTCATGACCTCAGCATTGCGAGGCAGAGGTGCTAATTACTTGAAGCTCCATGCTGCCCTGATAATCGCTTACACACTACGACTATCAGGCCTGTTAGCCGATTACCTGCTTAAGGTACACGGGACTCCTCAGTCTGCATTCTTACTCATTGTAACATTGTTGAACGGTCAGCAATAACAGCTATTATTGCATACAGTCTAAGCCAAAGTAAAAGTTACCCATGATATGTCGTGAATACTTAGAATAATATTTAACTTTGTGGATGGCCAGCAGCAATCTTAGTTAAAATGATAAAACATTGTTACTGAAATTGTCCATTTTGTATTGTAATTTAAATGTATTAACATATTGAAAACATGGAAAAGTTATATGGTTAGAAACACAAATCACATTCTAAAATGCAGCTCCACTTAAATAATACAGGTTAATCACCTGTACTTAAATTTAATTTACCTCTTAGATTTATATTTAATAAGTATTCCGTCGCAATGAACTATATAGAGAGTACATTTATCATTTAAACATATTAATAGAACTATAAATGTATTATTCTTTTGGAATTATCTGCATAGCGCTATATAGTTCAGTGGCTTTACAAAAATGAATGATAGGAATTGTGGTGCCCATTGTAAGCAGAGAATAGTTGCAGTCAAAATATAATGTAATTGTTAGACCTTACAAATAAATAGCTCCAGGCTCCCACCTAAATGTCACCTTAAAATACAGGATCAAATGAAATATATAAAGGTAATGGCCTTACCGCCCCCATGAGTGCAAGCCCAGAGCCAATGTTGATAATTGTTGGGATGATGTTAAATTTTCCAGCCTATGGAAAAAGCAAAGAAGATGTATGTTTAGAACTGATTATCTTGTAGTACATCACATCACAAATAAAGGTCCGGATTCACAGTTACGTTCATTGGGGTAGATCCAGAACTACGTTTGCCGTATGTTTATTCGTGTAGCGTATTTTCGTGTGCGTATCTTCTATACACTCCCCTAGAAACACCCCTTGAATGTACGTATTTTGTCAAGATCCGCTTTCCAAACCCTACCTTAACTTTTGCCAACGTAACCGCAGTGATCCGCACACGTACGTTTGGGCAACACGAATTTACGCAGCTAAGCACGCCCATACTGTACACTTTAAATACAAACCCCCGCCTACTTAACGTATTTCAGGCGTATTTTGGACTCACGTAAAATTGGCACGCCCACGCGTAAGTATTTACGTGACACATACGTGAATGGCCCATACGTTCACATTTACGCTACGTTACTGTGCATATTTTCTATGGTGCGCATGCGCAGTACTTACCAAAAGGCAATTTTATGTCTCCGCCAAGCGTAAATTAGCTCACAAGCGTTGTTCTGGATCTGGCCCATTGTTTTAAGAATTGAGCTACGACGTATGTATAGTAGCTTAATTCTTAAAACAACGTACGTAAGACTAAAACTACCTAACTGTGAATCCAGACCAAAGAACGTATATATTAATGAAAGACAATAATATTTTTATTTTGAATGTCACTTCCCGCTACTACTATTTACTGTGAGATATAAAATGATATTAAAGCAAAACATTTCTGGGAATTATATACATGAATGTACAGGGGGGTAGAAAACATAGTTGGATGCTTTTACTTTCTTCAGTAGATTAAATACATAAATCATGAACCTCTTTGTTGGTATTTGGGCTGAATGGTTCTGATATAAAGGGGTAAGGTGTCCAAGCGTGGTCTAGGGTGCCCACAGACCAAGGTGTGGCCCTGACAGTGTCCTTTTCTTCTGTACATGTGCAAAAGATTGTCTCACATGGTTATAAGAAAAGACTCGAGCTGCAGACTTCACTGGGGAAAAAGACTCAAGATGCATGACAGAAGTCTGCTGTGCATTGCCGGAAGGATAAGTACTCATATATGCCTGGGCTACATAGGGCATAGTTGGGAGACACAGTGCAGACTTGTCTTTTCTTATTCTTACATAAATGGACACATAAGTCTCCAGATCATCATGGAAATACAGAGCCCCTCATTGGCTGCATAAGTTACTTACAGTATATCCAACATTTCATTCATATTGGACCAAATCCAAAGATTCAATTTTTCAGCGTTCACAGGTTCGTCCCCTGGATGTGTGGGCCAATCGCAATCCTGCAGTATCTGGGTATCCAACCGATCGCACTGCTAACCACTCCCCTCACACAAATAACCCATACCGTATTTTACGTATTTTTTCTTTTAAACACAAAACGGTGGCAGTTTGGAAGTTGTACTTTAATAGAATACCTATAATGGAAGATTGGATCCGGCCTATTAATATAGCTACAAAAGATTAGCATTTACTGTAAAATGAATTAAAGTACAGATGGCTGAAGAGAAGACCAGATAGCAAGAGGCTGCAGTTATCAAGGAGGGGGTTGAAGAGACAGAGGATATATGTTTTGGTAACGTTATAGGTTAATAAAGCAAAGGGCAAAGTCATATGGTAACAAGGCAGCGGCATTACAAGGCTGAGGAAATTGTGGTGTTATTGTTGTTGAGGAAGATTTTAGTGTTGACTCTGAGAGGAAAGATATGAAAAGCTCTGTTATGAACCTACTGAGTTTAAGGACATCTGTGTAGAGATGGCAGAGATACAGACAGTTTAGAAGGTGAATTGAGTGAAGAAAAAACAAAAAAGGGGCAGCACGCTGGCTCAGGGAGTTGCACTTGTGCCTCACAGCGCTGAGGTTATGAGTTCGATTCCTGGACTATGCCTTAACTGTGTGGAGTCTGTAAGTTCTCCCCGTGTCTGCATGGGTTTCCTCCGGGTACTCTGGTTTCCTCCCACACTCCAAAAACATGCTGGTAGGTTAATTGGCTGCTAAATAAATTACCCTAGTGTGTGTGTGTATGTGTTAGGGATCTTAGTATGTAGCTCCAGTGGGGCTCTATATAAAAACCTGTTAGGTTAATTGGCTGCTGAATAAATTACCCTAGTGTGTGTATGTGTGCGTGTGTGTGTGTGTGTGTGTGTATGTGGGGCTCTATATAAAAACCTGTTAATAAATAAATGATGCTTGTTGTAGGATGGGAAGGAAGAAGATGGGAGGCTAATGATGTGAAGGGTGTGCAGTAGAAGTGAATTATGAAGAAGGATGAGTAAAGAGGAATAACCCATACATTTTGATTTTGAGTGTCAGAGGAATGCTTATAACAATACGATATTAAAGTGTCATACCTTTCCATTCACCATGATATCAAAGCGAATACCATAAGCTTTTATAAGTGTCCTATAATCTGTTCCATTAACATCACGGTAATACTTAGCATACCTGGACAAAAGGGAAAAGTTCACATATCAAGTAGATTCCAAATTGTTGGCAGGATTATTGTTATTGTGTATTTTAAACAGAATAAAAAAACAAATAAAACAATTTTTCTGATGAAATGGTGAAATGTGCTGTAATGGTTGTGGCCACAACATCATTAATAAACAATACTTGGTCTAATGGATATATTTGAAGCTCAAAAATTATTTTAGTGCTCATTTATTCATTTTAATTGTGGAGAAGGAAAGAAACCGATTGAATAGTATATGGTACAATACATTTTCATGTGCAGTGCAGTAATAAACAAGTGCAATATTACTCTCATCGGGCCTGATTCAGAAGAAGCTTGAAAATAATAGAGGAAAGTCACTCCTGGGCTAAACCATGTTGATTGCAGGGGAGTCGTATTTCATCTGTTACAAACAGTATTAGAGTTGAGAGGTGATGTTTCCTAGCCCAAGTCTAAATAACAGTGTGATAGTAAAGCTGGTCAGTATCTGTGTGCAGTAAACAATTCAAAGATATATCCCTGCATGCAAAGAATACAATTAACTTGACTTCCCCTGAAATCAACATGGTTTAG
>WWET01002437.1:25580-44122 GCA_011038615.1 Limnodynastes dumerilii
AGCAGCAAATAAGCGGCAGTATGAGAGATTGGCTTATGCGTTTCGTCCCGCCCCTGGGACTTTCTCAAAACAGTATTATACTGCTTTGAGAAAGTCCCGGGGGCGGGACGAAACGCGTTGGGTTCTACCCCAAAGTGTCTAAGATGGGTGTTAACACCAACAGAGTCCGAAAAAGTCCACAGTAGAAATGTGCAAGAAGTCAAAACAAAGTCCACATGGCATCAGCAAAAATATTTGCAGCACGGGGAGCAGGTAACAGGAAATAATGACCCACACCTAGTTCTGGAATCATGGGATATTTATAGCCACAGCTATATACATGTGCAGGATAACAGGCAATTATACAAATTAGACCCAGAGAGAGGGTTCAACAGTGGCCTCTAGGGGCAGCTGGTAAAAATGAGAATCATCAGTCCAGGATGCCTGCCTCCACTGCCTCCCTGGCAGGGGCTTTCTAAATGATCCCTGGATGGCCTGTCTGACTCCCTAGCTGTAACTGGCTTCTCTGGCTTTAAATAGCTGGTAGGGAGATCCTACCCTTGCTAGTGATTTTGTCTGCCTTTGATCCTTGCTTCTCTCTGTTGTAACCCATTTATGGTTCCATTCCGATATCTGTACTTGTTATTCTGTGTAACAGCTCCACTGCACCCGTCCTGTCCTAGGGCCTGATCCAGAGCTACGACCGCAAGCCAGCGTACGCTCATCGTAAGCGAAAATTCGGGAAAAAATTCGCAACGCGCATGCCCAGTATGACAGCTTCCGGTCGCCTGGGCGTCATGAGCGAATAGCGGTCGTATTGTGAGCGAATTTTTCGCTCGAGGGGCGTGCGTTCAGTACGATGGTCGCCTGGGCGCCCGTTTTACTACAGGGAGGCGGGGATAGCCATTTAAATTGTACAGTATGGGCGTGCTAAGCCCGTACGCTCAGCGTATTTTGTGCGGAATTTCGTACGGCCGACGGTCGTACCCAGTGTAGGGTATAGGCGTCGTAAGCAGGTACTTTACTATGGGAGTGTTAGGGGCGTGTATGATTATTCGCACGGTCGAACGTACGCATTCGCCCGCCGTGCGAATTTTCGTAGCGCTGGATCAGGCCCCTAGTCCTTTCCAAGAATCTGTTGTCTGCATTCCTGGCAATAAACCTTGTTCAGTTATATCTTGTCCAGTTTTTGGCTGCTCCTAGTCTTGGATCTGTGCCTCTCCATTCCTATCTGGCACTGGTGTTATTCTGTGCTATGTCTAGGGTATTATTCTATTGTCCCAGTCCTATCTCTATCGACTTTCTGTGTATTGTCTTGTCCTGTTGTGATGTCTGACTCCTGGAGCTGCCACCAGGGACAGCGACCTGCTGGAGTCTGCCACATAAGCCTATGCCCACCATCAACGGCTCCAGTAAAGTCCAAGCCCCAGTTAGACATCTTGCCCCTGCTTGCATTTTTTATCCCAGGCAAAATAACACAATCTGCTTTTTCCCATTCCTTACTTAAACAATTATAATGTTGTTGTTGATTATAGTTATATGAATCTATTTTCCTTGAAAATGTCCAGCAGAATTTTACTAACTTACATTTAACAATAATCAAAGGAAAGTGAAACATTGTAAGCTATGAATTATTTATTGTGACATTACTTTTGCTGAAAGATTTGAATGTTACTTAGCAGAATAAATCATGTGGAGATAATGATCACGGATTTGGAATGACCTCCTAAATTAAAAGTTCATCAGTTTCTAAAATGTGCATTTTACCAGTGATATTCCACACTTTAATTCAGTTTCTAAAAATTAAATATGCAGTTTTATTTTTAGTATAGCGGACGTGTGATTCAGCCCAATCTATTCATTTGCTAGACAGCTAAAGCTATCAGGGATCTGAGATGCATTGTGGGAAATGGATCTGATACTGAGCTGTGCAGGCATATATACTAGGAGCAATCAGAGAAGTCTCTGCCCCAAGTTTGATCTTCTTATAAGGAGCTGCTGGAGAGTTATGCATAGAAGAGAGTTATCTTATCAGATCTCTTGGACCAGCCATGGGACTGTTGCAAGCAGGGTCACCAAGGGAGGGGTATAAAATATTTGGGCCTTTGCACTACAGGGAGCCTGGGACCACAGTGGAGCCCACTTTCTTTTAAGAAAAAAAATATTTTCTTCTATTTTTAGTTTTAGTTTTCTTGGTATGAAGGTGTGTGTGTGCGCGTGAAGGTGTTTGTGTGTGTGTGTGTGTGTGTGTTTTTTTTCCTGGTATTGAAAATAAAATAAAATGAAACAAACCTGTGTGTTTATTAAATGAATAAAACCCCTGTAGTGCAGTCAGAACTAGTGTTTGCAAGCCTAGGCTGGTATCATGAATCTGAAGTAATTTTCCCCTTTTTACATGATACCAGAACTAGGCACAAAAGGGTAAGGTAAACAGGTTGGTGCTAAAATGAATGAATGCCTCAAAAAATGCAAAAAATAAATGAATGCAACTAAATCACTTTGCAGGGTATCATATGGATAAAAATAAAACTAAATGTGGCCAGGCTAAGCTGAGGGAAACATAACAGTCGGTTTCCCCTGTGGCTCAGTGGGTTTCCCCCAGATGAATAAAACCCCTATAGTGCAGTCTTTGCAAGCCTAGGCTGGTAGCATGAATCTGAAGTAATTTTCCCCTTTTTACCTGATACCAGAATTAGGCACAAAAGGGTAAGGTAAACAGGTTGGTGCTAAAATGAATGAATGCCTCAAATAAATGCAAAAAATAAATGAATGCAACTAAATCTCTTTGCAGGGTATCATATGGATAAAAATAAAACTAAATGTGGCCAGGCTAAGCTGAGGGAAACATAACAGTCGGTTTCCCCTGTGGCTCAGTGGGTTTCCCCCAGTGGCTTGATGAGTAGCACTTGTGCCTCATAGTTCGATTCCCAGACTATGCCTAATCTGTGTGATGTTTGTATGTTATCCCCGTGTCTGTGTGGGTTTCCTGTCTTGCTTTTATGGAACATCGGACACATTTGTTTCTGCATTTGGGCCTGGAACAGGCCCTGTTTATCTAACTGCAGTAGGTTATCAAATATAATCACAATTCACATTGAGTCTTGTGGACCAAGTTTTCACACTTCAAACCAAGCAAATAATTAGCTCCATGTTTTCATAGGTTCATAAGGACGTTTCATATGGCAACAGTTTTATTGTATTTTCAACAAACTATTTCAGGCCTTTTCAAGTTCCAGTTGTCTGTTAAGCTATACCCAACATCACAAATTTATTCAAAGTTCTTGTTAAAGTAGAGGTTTCAAACTCCTTGTTTTATTCTACACTTTATATGCAAAGAAGCATTTTATGGCCATGATAACTGCAAATGAATTTATATACGATGGCAGTATACGTTAATGTTGCAAACAAATTGTATTTTATCTACCAGTGATAGGTATACTGTGTCTTCATACTGCACAAGTATAGTCAAAGAACACCAGAGAACAAGGTCAACAGAATGGCAGATAGCTGATAAATTGTAGGTGGTGAGGACTGGTGATGCATTAGGAAAATAGACTTAGCATTAACTTTAGTTGGCACTAATTTAGTTCACAGTTTGTAGAAGATTTTTATTCATGCACAACTTTTTCCCAGTAAAGTGGAGGAGACATCAAAGCATGTGTTTGGAACAAATGTTTCATCCAAAAGGGAGGGTGAGATAAATCCTGTTTTACATACTATTGGTCTACTAAAATAGTACAAATAATATAAACTGATAATGGAAAGATGCATCCAAAATGCATTGAGTTGATCAATGGTTTGGGAACAGAAGCTAATTAGTGAAATCACTACACATAATTGCTTTGCAGCAAATGTTCTGGTAACACTTCAGAAAGATTAATTGTAAGGTTTGGAACAGTGGACCGAAAATGACTCCCACAAGATTCAAACATTGTGAAAAAAAATTGTGTGGGGCTGCTTAAAATGCAAGGGAAAAGAAAAATGTACCGCTGCTTAACCGATTAGTGCAGTGCAGTTGTTAATATTAGGACCTTAAAATAGGAAGCGATGGCGCTATCACTGTTTAGAGAAACACAGCTGTAAAATGCAGGAACCCATCCGCTAAATTCAAAACAGCGCAGAAGCTCTATTGATAATTCAAAAATAATAGCAATTATGATTGTGATGGATGAATGACCAACACTGGTAAATAGAGTAAATAAATTTATTAGACTCAAATTAAAATCAGTAAAAAGTGTCTAAACATACAAGTATGCCAATACATTAGTATAAATACATGCAATAATAAAGCTGATGAGGAGCTAAACACTTTATCAACCATGGGTACTTCTGATTAAAGAGATGATTATACAGGTAATGCAGATAAAGCAAGTTGAGATTGGTAGATTCGTAAATAATGACCAGGAAACACAAGGAAAATGACCCAGCAAATGGAAGATGAATAGTCCACTTGATTTAGTCCAAAGTCAATAACTTTTCAAACGAGCCCAAAGTGTCGGGTGGCCAGCCCAGCACACGATGCACAAATGATCACTGCACTGACTTCAATTAACACAGACGTGCATATGACGGTAACTCAGTTCTCGTCCAAGTACAGGCATGATATATGCAATAATAGTGTCTCATTCCTTACCCAGACCAGAGGTTTCTTCAATTAGAGTCCAATAGTAGCTGTATTATAAGCAGCACATGATCGCTCTAAAGGTGATTGAAGTATGTGATGTGGACTCCCATATGGAGTGAGGTAGTAGCACAATTCGGCTCAAATAGTAAATTGTCCAGAATCAAGCTCCAAATTTAGAGATCAGCAAATCCAGCATGTATAAAACTTGCGACGCGTTTCGTGCTGTCACGGTACTTTCTCAAGCACTTGGACTAAATCAAGTGGACTATTCATCTTCCCTTTGCTGGGTAATTTCCCTTGTTGTCCTGGTCATTAATTACAAATCTACCAATCTCAATTTGCTTTATCTGCATTACCCAATAATCAATTCTTTAATCAGAGGTACCCATGGTTGATAAAGGCTTTATTTAACTCCTCATCAGTTTCCAAATTTATTATTGCATGTATTTATACTAATATATTTGCATACTTGTATGTTTATACACGTTTTACTGATTTTAATTTGTGTCTATTAAATGTATTTAATCTAATTACCAGCATTGGTCATAATAGTAGGACCTAACCTACTATATCCAAAAAACATAAAAACCAACAGAGTAATAAAGAGGTAGACATGGAGGCTGGACAAATAAACAGTGAGGAGACATATGGAGGCTGAACACAGGGCTGGATTAACCACAGAGTGCTAAAAAAATATTAAAAAATAATAATCTAGTAAATGTTTTCGATTGCTGATAAACCCAACACTGGTATAAAAAGTTATGATATTTATTAAACAAATAAATCCATAAAATAAGTGTTACCACAAGATAAAAAAATGATATAAAAATTTTTAGGATATCATTTAAAAATCACAGGCAAACAAGGTGTATTAGTAAGTAAGATCATTATAAATCTCAGAGCAGAACTTGGAGTCAGAAGCAGATTGTATTGGCAATAAAACTGACTCAAATGTATGGAAAAAAGACACAGGATTGTCAGACCCTCCAACATGACCCATTACATTAGGTACAATGTAATCCGCTCCTGAGCTTCCAACTGTCACTCACCTGTATTAAATTAATTAACTGATATTTAAAAAACTATTTGCCTCTTCAACAAAGGTGGTTACCATAGTAACTGACAGTTTAAAACTGAGGAGCAGAGTATTTTGTACCTAATGGAATGGGTCATGTTGGAGGGTATGGATTGTGTGGGGCTGCTTAAAATGCAAGGGGACAGATTTACTAAGCTGTGGCAAAAGTGGAGACGTTGCCAATAGCAACCAATCAGATTCTAGCTGACATTTTCTAGTATGTAATAGGAAAGTAAGAGCTAGAATCTGGTTGGCTGCTATGAGCAACATCTCCATTTTTTCTTTCCTGCAGCTTAGTAAATCTTGCCCATGGAATGTACCACATTGCCTACAGTTCATAGAAAGTGGTCATTCTAAGATGCTGTGACTGTCAATGTTATGAGAACCCTTCATAAAAAAGCAAAAAACAAAGTGAATTCTAAAACTGATATTTTACTAATCTATACATAAAGCACCGGATTAGCTTTGATTGAAGAGTTAAGCAAACTGCTCACTAGTTACACATGTTCATTTGAAATGATAAGGTTTTCACATGATGTACCATGGAATGTAAACATAAATCTTAGTTCCCAGCTCTCCCTGGGTTAGCCTGCAAAGTCCTGCCCCCCTGCCTAGCAACACTAGTATACTAGTGTTGCTAGGAACAGGAAGGGCCTTGATGACGCAATTTGCGCCATCCAGCCCCGTCCCAATCCCTATTTCAACTAAAAACGGGTAAGTACTTGTAAGGGGGCGCGGCTTAATGATGCGATTTGCATACATCTCGCCATTAATCCCCGCCCCTGCATGCATCGCTAGCTTCCCTCCGAGATGAACATTAGTCCCCTTTAGGTTTTTTTAAATGTATTTATTGATTGATTAATAGATTTTATTTTTTTCTATTTACTTATTTGTATAGCATATATATATATTTGTTTATTTGTCTATATATTCACTATTTTAAATTATTATCTTTGTCTATTTATTTATTTATTTATTTATATACCGTGTTTGTCCAATAAGACGGTAAGATATTTATATTCATAACTATGCTCCAGGATTATTTGATATTTGATATATTTGAGTTATAGCATCTCCAAGTTCCGATTGTCAATTGACAGACTTATTTGAAGTTATCATCTGTTTGTATACGTTGTTGTACATTAATTTTCTATTTTAGTCACAGCGCATTTCCCTCCACCAAAGTGTATTGCTGATTTTCATGCAAGTATTGGATCAGAAGGTAGACTTTTTTTGGAGGAGGGCACATATTTTGTTAGATAGTCATTTACAACCATCTACCAGAATAAAACGTACATTGCAGGATCACATGCTTGTGGTTTGTGCAGAGCATGTAAATATATGACTAATACCACCACTGTGGAAGACAGATTTGGGAAAACATACAACAATATATCAGACTTTTTTGATTGTAACACCTCTAACGTGATCTATTGCATTTCCTACCCCTGTGCCAAGAAATATAAGAAATAATAAAATAAATAATAAGAAATAAGAAATAGAAGAAATGGAAGACCAGACGTAAATCCAAAACTCGGATATTTATTTATATATTTATTAACTGGTTTTTATATAGCGCCAGCAGAATACGTAGCGCTTTACAATTTTAACAATTTGTATAAATAAGACTGGGTAATAACAGGCAGTTTGGGTGGGTAAAAGGCCCTGCTCACAAGCTTACACTCTATAGGACAGTGGGTTTGATACATAAGGGAAAGTGCTATGTATCACACAATGGAACCATCCAGGGTGTATGGTAAAAGTGCTCAGTGCTCTGTATGATTCAGTCACACTGCAGTGTTAGTAACAGAGATGAGGAAATTTTAGAATAGAGAGAGAGAGTGTGCGAGTTTGTGTTAATAATATAAAAGAAAAGAAAAAGTGGTTGTTAATATGGGACGTAAAGCTTAGGAAGGTTGAGGAATTTGATAAGCTTGTCTGAAGAGGTGAGTTTTAAGGGAGCGCTTGAAAGTTTGTAAAGTAGTGGATAGTCTTAATGAGCGAGGAATGTTATTCCAGAGAGTGGGTGCAGCACTGGAGAAGTCCTGTAACCGGGAATCAGAGCATTTATGAAGTGCAGAAGAGAGTTGTAAATTTGTGATGATCTGAGAGAACAATCTATTGGCACAATTCGTAACTGTGTTTCAGATGCCAACAAATTGAAACACTTATCACTGGTAGCCATTTTATGAAATTTAACCATGCAGATTCTGCTGATTTGTCAGCTTCTGTGATATGTTATACCAACTTACGAGGGTAAGACATTGATAAAACCCTCATATAAAAGGAACTTAAATGGATATTTTTACTTAATTCAGTGATACCAGTGGGACTCAACAAAAATGTTGTCTATTCCCTGTTCTTGTAGATGTCCTTTGAATAAAAACATACATTTTTTTGTTAATGTCTATGACTAATCTGCATAGACAGTTAATCACATAGGACCTGATCCAGAACTACGCCTCGGAGCGAATTTACGCGTGGCAGAGACGTAAAATTGCTGTTTTGTACGCACTGCGCATGCGCACCATAGAAAATACGCACATTAACGTAGCGTAATTGTGAACGTATGAGCCATTCACGTATGTGTCACGTAAATACTTACGTGTGGGCGTGACAATTTTACGTTAGTCCAAATTACGTGTGAAATACGTGAAGTAGGCGGGGGGTTGTATTTAAAGTGTACAGTATGGGCGTGCTTAGCTGCGTAAATTCGTTCAGCCCATACTTACGTGTGCGTATGACTGCGGTTACGTTGAAAAAAGATAAGGTAGGGTTTGGAAAGCGTATCTTGACAAAATACGTCCGTGCAAGGGGTGTGCCGAGGGGAGTGTAGCGAATTTACGCACACAAAAATACGCTCCGCGGATAAACGTACGGCAAACGTAGTTCTGGATCTACCCCATAATATGTAATTTTATATCTTAACGTTGATTTCATATATACAACCAATGTACAGATTTAGTTCCGGATTCACAGTTACGTAGTTTTCGCTCGATCGCTCTGTGGTTAATCCAGCCCTGTGTTCAGCCTCCATATGTCTCCTCCCCGTTTATTTGTCCAGCCTCTATGTCTGCCTCTTTATTATATGTCCAGCATCCATGTCTGCCTCTTTATTATTTGTTCAGCCTACATGTCTCCCTCTTTATTATATGTCCAGCCTCCAAGTCTGTCCCTTTATTATATGTCCAGCCACCATGTCTGTCAGTTAATTATATGTCCAGCCTCCATGTCTGCCCCTTTATTATATGTCCAGCCTCCATGTCTCCCCCTTTATTATATGTCCAGCCTCCATGCCTGCCTCTTTATTATATGTCCAGCCTCCTTGTCTGTCCCTTTATTATATGTCCAGACTCCATGTCTGTCCCTTTATTATATGTATAGCCTCCATGTCTGTCCCTTTATTATATGTATAGCCTCCATGTAGCCCTGTAGGACCAAATCTGTTTTCTAAAATGATAGTTACCATATAGGTTAGGTCAATGCCATTCAGCGTAACAGATTTGGTCCTACAGGGCTCCCATAGAAACCCTGTATTAACAGTACTGTTATGTGAAACAGCCCTGCTGCATATACAGCATATAGAGTGGCACAAGCTAAAAAACAAACAAAAAAAAACTGATCTCTAAGGACAAGTTGTAAAGCAGGAAGGACAGTCTCCGAAAAGCAGGCGAGACAGCGGGACGGTTGGGAGGTATGGTGGATCTGTCTAAACGAGTCCAGGCCAACCTATGGCTCTCTAGGAGTTGTGAAACTATGAGGCTCAGCATGGAATAACTTTAAAAGCATAGTTGATACCTGACAAAGCATACTCGGATTTCAACCCTCCGATGATATACTTTATATATGGGTTATATATATATTGCTATTGCTTTAGTTTAAAACTCTATTTTCCTGTTATATATGTTTTTTAAATACTTTCATTATTAAGCTTCCAATGTTTTGGATGTTGTGGATGTGTTATTTATGAAGTAACAGTATTGATAGGACTAACAGTAATCCATTGTAGAAATCAGCTCCTATGCTTCCCACACAGGCGGATTCACAGCTCTTAATTTTGCCGTGTTCTTGTGGCAATGCTTAGGCTGACGTCAATGGACATGTCTGTAACTAGGTGTTCTAGGGGTCACATTAATGCCATTATACTTCCCACTATGGCAGCTTTTCCTGTTTCATCTCATGTCAGCATAAAACAGACTAAAAGCTGTAAACGTGTTAAAAGTCATAGAGCAAAGCCAATTAACTACTGAATCACCTGGCACTTCATGTAAAGGAGACACTAGTGGCATCAATACTAACTAACTGTCCAAAACATTGGTTCATTTAACAGAACATGTAAGTAATGCCAACTGAAACTGCAGTGATGAATGGGGTTTTTTATTGTTTTTATTTAGTTTTTTTACAGCAATTGCTCCCAATATGACCAAAGTCAGGATAGACTTTCACCTTTACCTTGATCTGTATTGGCGGCTTACAATCAACTCCCCTTTCCCCATAAGGTCGCTTACACTAGAGCCAATTTAGTAGAAGCCATTTAACCTACAGTATTGCTATAGAAGGCCTCTAAAATATGTAACGTGTGACATCCAATTTCCAGGCACTCTCAAAGATCTTGTGCCGGTACCCCTCTGACGTCATGTAGGCTGCAGTCTAGTGACCCTAATCATTAGGGTCACTAGATGCAGTATCACTGATGCAGCCATCCTCCTCTGGCCCTGACCCTTGACCACACCCATTGACTATTTGGTGGGAACCCTCCACTATCACATTATTCCCTGGTGGGCCCTTCATGCCAAAGTCTGACCCTTGTCATACAATTACAGGGTAGGGGGAAAAAAAATATATATATATATATGAAAATTCACCTTCTGGCACCAGCAAGGTGAGCTGGCTGGATCCTGGCTTCCTCCTCCCCCTGTTTCCTTTATGTGTGTCAGCTAGACGTGACATCATCACGCCCAACCGTAAAGTGAGGACTGAGGAGGAGCAAGAGTGGAGAGCGACAAGACTCGGAGGACGTGACGACGAACACAGGCAAGTGCAAGAAGACTGAAAGCCAGCCGGAGGCAAGCCTCGAGTGGAGCAGAACTACAGAACAAGACTAACCTCTGTGATTCACAGGATTAAAGTAAAGAGAGGGCAGAAGATAGAAGAAAGCAGGGTAATAAAAGTTAAGAAAAGTAAGTAAAGAGAGGGGCAACACCAGTTGGGGACACAGAATGAAGGGGCACAGTGTAATAATTATGGGGCATAGACACTATAGACTGGATTCTCACTTAATAAGAAAGCTCGGTTTGTATTTTTACGCACTTAAGAAGCATTCGTCTTAAGTGAGAATCCGATCCTATGCTCTTAATTTTAGAACATAGATCATAGTTGCCGACTCTCCCGGAGTGTCCGGTAGACTCCTGAAATTCGGGAAGTTCTCCCGGTATCCCGGCAAATCTCCCGCAAGGGACTTGAGAATTGTGGTTTCCATGAAACCACAGCTTTAAGCCCTGCACCCCCCTGCCTTCATATTGGTCCATACACTGCCAGCCATGGGTCAAGAATGAAATAAGATATCAGTTTATTTCATGAATTAAACATGATCACGATATTCTAGAAGTAAATTGCATTGATATTTGGGTAATATGTTTAGTCAAATTTCTGTAATGACCTCATATTCTATGTGCCATAAATCATATAGCGAGAAAGGAGAGATTATATGGATATATAAATACAAATAAACAATGAGACTACAATGTTTGTAGTAATTCCTATGGATCTAATATTCAAATACTAGCTAAGCCTTCAAAAAGAAATGAAACTAGTATACAAATAATTGACATTTATATGCAAACTAAATTTCCTTGAATATTAACACTTATAGCTTTCAGCATTATGGCTCTTTGCATAAATGTTTGTTTTATTTAAATATAAAAACAAAAGTATTAACTGAAATTATTTGTATTGTGTAAATTTAATAGGTAGTCAGTTTTCTGTGAAAAGTCTCCAAATAACACAAATAAAGCAAATGTTTAATTGTAATTATTATATAAATTGAAGCACATTGTATTAGCATTCACATTAACTGTGTCATTTCTCCAAAACAGATTTTATATTCACTGTCTTATAAGTTTATTGGTCTGTTAAAGCTGCTGGGAACTTCTCTCTCTTCACACTGGTTCTGCAGCTGAATCCACATATTGGGCCTGATCCAGACCTACGCCGATACGCTGTGCTTAGTAAAGCGCAGCGTATCGGCCTGCACTCTGCCCGACACTCCCCCTGTACGAGCGTATTTTCCCTCGCTCCCCCCTGTGCGGGCGTATTTTCCCTCGCTTACGCCGGCTGAAGGCTACCCTAACTTCAGCGGGCCTAAGCAAGGAAAAATATGCTCACACAGGAGCGCATGCCCGCTAACCCCCCTCTCTCCATCATTAAACTAACTCCCCCTGCCCACCTACACTAACCTGAACATAGTAACGCTGGGGGGACACCCCCTCCAGCGTTACTACGGCGCTGCTACGGATGCCCGACCAGCCAGCGTAGGTCTGGATCAGGCCCATTAAGCATAGTAGTGATTTTAACAGACAGCAAAGGGACATGTGCACTAAGGACCTGCATTACGGTTTCAGAATATACAGAGTTTGACCCTGAATAGCCTGTTTGAATATAAGGGCATTCCATTTCAAAACTAGGGTTGCCGACTATTGAAAGCTTCCCACTGGGAGAACCCGGAGAGAAGCCATAGATTACAAAGAGGGGTGGGGCCTAATGATGTGGTTTATGCAAATTGTGTCATTAAGCCCTGCCCCCTGTCAATCACTTGTGTGATCTCTGGTGTTAAAGGGGATGGGCGGGCTTGATGACATCAGGAGAGTCGGCAACGCTGTTTAAAACCTGGAGTCGGAGCCGTAAAAGCCGCGGGTTGCAGGCACACCTTAAACACGGTTTATACTCTTTTTTTTTATTTTAAAATGTAATAAATATTAATAAGAGGGCTCTATTTACCTTTACCTTTCATTCTCCGCTGAACGTTGCTGTTCCGGGCTCGCTTGTGATTGCAGTGAACCCGGCAGCTTCCTTTTTAAAATTTACCAATACTTAACCCACCGGCGAGGTCCCGCGATGATCTTGGATCTTGGCATGCATCGCAGGCCCCTTAATTCATATTTCCTATGAATTAAGACTACATTGCAGGACTCAGAAAATTTCAAGTCCCAATATGAAAAAAACATTTTTTTTAACTTTTTTTTTACATTAGTGCATACACCTTTATCCCAGCGGTGTCCCCATACATGCCCCCCTTTTCCAGCTATTAGGGGGAGGAAAAGGGGGGGAATATGGGGATATCGCTGGTATGAAGGCACTGTTTACTTTCGATGCTGAATGATAATCTCAGCACCGAGGGATCGTAAATTGTATGAAGTGCCGGCACCCGTTAAGATCAACGGCGCGGCGAAGAATTATGAAGTGTGTGTGCATCGCCATGGAAACAGCAGATTTCCATAGTGATTGCATTATTGTAAATGGAAAGTTCATCATTTTTAGGTGATAATGTCTGTTTTACTGTGAAAACCCCAAAAATTAGGTTGGTAAATAAAGCAGTGGCTCAGCGCCTGGAAACATTTCCTTTGGGAGGTAAAATTTGCAACAAGGTAAAAACAAGAACTATATAAGGAAAAGAAAACAGAGCCGTACTCAAATAGGTGCACTTGTATCCAAATTTTATATCAAATTGTGAACAACAATATATTACATGTACAGCGAAAATTTCATAAAACGTAGCTACATAATAGACAGAATCATCACAATACATTGCATGTCCACCAGTTTCCTCTATTAACTTCTAACATCATTATTTAAATATCCTGCAAATACTGTACTTGGAAAATGTAAATCACTGCCCACAAGTCTTATCCTAATATCTTAATTATAATGTACATAATTATCTCCAACTTTTGATTGGACGAATGATTAAAATTCTGAAGCCTGAGACCAGCCAGCATGTGAACCTCTGAAGAAGCGTCAGCTAAACGCGCGTCAGGTGGTCTGTGATGCGGTCCACTGTTATTTTCCTCTCCTATTGACTCTGCCCCACATGCTCAACTTCTGCCGGCTGTATGTATGTTTGTCTCCCCGGACCACGAGGGAAAGCGCCCAGGTGCTCCGTCGGAATGAAGTACCACCGTAAGGTGGTTTTTGTTTATTTTTGCATTATATTTTATTTTGAGATTAGGGTAAGCCTGTGGTCTAGCTGTTGCCATGATCTGTAGCAACAATTATTCTGGATGTTTACCTACAGCCTTATACTTATGTCAGAGATATGTACATTATAATTAAGATATTAGGATAAGACTTGTGGGCAGTGATTTACATTTTCCAAGTACAGTATTTGCAGGATATTTAAATAACGATGTTAGAAGTTAATGTTAACTGGTGTACAATGTATTGTGATGATTCTGTCATTTTCGCTGTACATGTAATATATTGTTGTTCACAATTTGATATAAAATTTTGGATACAAGTGCACCTATTTGAGTGTGGCTCTGTTTTCTTTTCCTTATATAGTTATATTTTTTTGCTGTATGGTTGCACTGTCCAATTGAATTGATTATATATCTCACTATATTGGTGCCAGAACACCTTATGAATATAAAAACAAGAACTGCTTAAAAATGTATTAAAGCCGGAGAAACGGGTTTCACTCATTCTCAACTTTTGGGTGTTTCATTTGGCTCAATTTGCAGCTATCGTGCACATTGTGGGCCCGATTCAATTACCTAGAAATCGTTCGCCGGTGTATTTTTAACGCAATTTTTTTTTTAAAATTATAGGCAATATTTTTTTTTCCTATTCAATTATTTTTTTGCGTTAAAAATACGCCAGTTTTTTACCGATAGCGTAGAACTGCTTAAAAATGTATTAAAGCCGGAGAAACGGGTTTCACTCATTCTCAACTTTTGGGTCTTTCATTTGGCTCAATTTGTGAATGGCCCTTATTCTAAATTCTCTCCCAGCCAGTTGCGAAATGGCTGTGAAATCAATTGCTTTGCCCTCACAGTTGCAAAGCAATCAATCCACGGAAGACAGAAGACACTGCTACAAATGGCGAGTATAAATTTAACCCTAACTTTTAACCTAATGCTTACACCATATATATATACAGCAAGTAGGCTTGTTGCGCTAATGATTATCACAAGACTAGTCAGTTCAGCTTTAAGTTCCAAAGAGGCAGTGTCCATGGATACACTAGATCCTTCATTTAGCCAAAAATGACTACTTGTTAGCACTGCCAGTGGACCATGTCTTCCCCTTACTCAATGTCCAGTTCATTAAATATTGACATAAGACACCGCTGAATTTAGAACCTTAGAAACATTAAAAACCTAACAATAGGTTGAGTTTGTGATGTTGAAAACACAGCACCGGTGTAAAAATAGCAAGCATTTATTAAAGCATAAACTGAGTTAGGCATATAGGGCCATATTCAGAGATCCGTCTGATCGCAAATATACGCACGGACGGACCAAGTTACACCCACCAAAACCCCAGTCACTCCCCTTGCTAATCCATGCCCACGGAGAATTCCGCCTCCATAGAGCAGCTGTAACTTTCCGTGACCATTTCCGATCGTGTGTCCTCCGTCCATGCGTATCTGTATAATCGCACCCACTTCCCTTCCTTTAAATGCCTCCCCCCGCCCATTTCTTTGTAAATTCCTCCGTTGCGTATTTTTCCGTGGGAGTTCCGTGCGTATTTACCCACGTGCGATTCACAAGTCCGTCCGTGAGATACTTCCGTAGTCTACGTGAACAATGTATAAAAGTTACTACGCATGTGCAATTTAAACGTACGTAAAAATACACACGGAAACCAGAGAAAAAACGGATCTCTGAATACGGCCCATAAAGCATAAAAGGTTTGATTATTGTAAAGTGTACATTAGGTGCTGATGATCATGTGGATTGCGATGGTGAATTGATACCAAAGCTGGTAATGGTCAATAGTTAAATAAATACCCCATTTCCGAAATAAGGACTGCGGCTGTAGATTTTCTGAGAGGTAGTTAGCCAGTTCCCTTGGGCTCGTTGTAAATATCCTCCGCTCAGTAGGCGTTCCTCACCGCACTATGCAGTCCACGGTTCCGGGTGGCCCGTCCGACACTGTCTAATACTTGGATACAGAGGGATAACAAAGGGGTTGTCACTGATGATATCCTCCCTCTGTTAATAAAGATCACATCCAGCCTCAGAGTCCATTCATCACTCATAGCAGTTTGAAGTCCAGCTTATTGGATGACCATCTGAGTACATTCACAGAAGCAATAATAGACAATAGTACTGCTCCAAAAGCACATCAGTACACACTTAAACAGCAACGCGTTTCGTGTTGCAGGAACACTTAATCAAGCTGATTCTATAAAAGTGGAAGCTCCTCCTTTAAAGGGGTTCAAACTTTAAATAAATCATAACAGCAAAAGATACTTCACCAACTAAAATCGATGGTGCTTAATGCAGTATGCGTACCGGATACAATCTTGTAAATACAGCAAATCATATATATCAGTGTAAGTGTCCATGCTACATCACCCATCAAGCAGGCTCCAGTCTGCAATCTTCTACCAATTTGCATCTATATTATATTCTGGACGCCATTACAGCTCTGTTAGTCCTCTTTTTATTGAGACCATCTTTACAACAAAGCAAAGAAAATACCCCAGCAACACTGCCATAAACCAGTAACAGACTATACCGTTCTATCTGTAAAATAAAACACAGAAATGTCCGTTATACATATTTGCTCAAATACAGTCAGGTGCATAAATATTGGGACATCAACACAATTCTCATATTTTGGGCTCTATACACCACCACAATGGATTTGAATTTGGGCTCTATACAGCACCACAATGGATTTGAAATGAAACAAACAAGATGTGCTTTAACTGCAGACTTTCAGCTTTAATTTGAGGGTATTTACATCCAAATATGAGAATTGAGAATTGTGTCGATGTCCCAATGTTTATGCACCTGACTGTATATGATAAGCCACCAGCCACTGTCAAGGCCTTTCTGCATATGGTGGTCCTAACTCTAACAATGAGAGTCCCAAGGTTATATATAGGTTATGTATATATATATATGTTTTTAAATTGAGAGCCTATAAATTGATTGAGCAACTTCCATTCTGTGTCTGTACTGTGTGTGGGCATGTCTGGGAGCAGCAGCTGAGAGGGGGAGTTGTTCCACAGCATCTATTTTGGAGACTTTAAGGGGTGTCTCCTGAGGTAAGTTTGGCTCTCAATTTAAAAACATATATATATGACCCAACATTGGGACTCTCATTGTTAGAGTTAGGACCACCATAAGCAGAAAGGCCTTGACGGTGGCTGGTGGCTTAACATATATTTGCGCAAATATGTGTAACGGACATTTCTGTGTTTTATTTTACAGACAGAACAATATAGTCTGTTACTGGTTTATGGCAGTGTTGCTGAGGAGGTCATGTAACACCAGCCTATAAGTGTTCATTAAAAGCAATGACTGGCATGTGAATTATAATACTAAAACATGACAAACTACTGTTTTGGTAAATATTTTATCTTACCACAATATATTTAGGATTATAAAATATGTAAATCCAGGAGTATATGAATGCATGAGATAAATTAGAATAAATTAAAATGTTGCAAGACAATCCAATTAACCTTTGAGATCCGCAGAAGGCTTGAATTTCCAGATTACTTGCATTGATGTAAGTTAAACAAGAAGCTTGTAAGTGCAATTAAAAATAGAAAAACAAAAGAGTTTTTTTTCTAATTTGAATTGCTTTTCATCATTACCTCATTTACAAAGGTTAAATGTATTATGTTTGTGCAGCATACAATATTAAAATTGGATTTTAAATAACAGTTTAATAGAACACATTGTTTTGTTTTTAAAGAAAGGATGTTATACATCCATTAAATGCTTGTAAAACAGCGAGACAGTTATGTTATGACAATATAAAAGCAATTTGCTCAGGGAATACTTAAACAACTGTTCAGAAAACTCCATTATAAGTGAATTATAAACTTATGCAGACCACCACAGACCAACCCCAGGTCCACTCAGCCACAAGTAAGTATCTTCCCCAATGAATGATAGTTTAAATACCGAGTGTAACAATTCAAAGTTCGGTTTGCAGTTTCAGTATATTGTAGTTCACACTCAGTACTGGAAAGTAACATTTTCAGTTTGTTCAAAGAAGTGGTTGGCCGTGTTCAACAAGATCCCATGATTCAGTGTGTGGAGTGAAATCTCAAAAGCTGTGGTCCTTTGGGGGAGATGAAGAGCAAGGTGTACCGAGGAAGGTTACGATAACTGAGGGTTAAAGCATTTTTGGCCTGAAAGCAATTAAACCCTGGGTTGGGAAGTGCAAAGGCCTAATTGTGTTGTTTAATTGTTTTATAATTTTAGCAGGGGGGTCCAATGATAGCAGAGGGGTGCTCCCACTTAGGGTAGGTTTTATAAGCCCTCTTCACTCTCTCTCATTCCCTCTTTGCCTGCAGGACTCCAGGTAAGTATAAAAACAATTTGGGGGCTGGTGCCACATTATGGGAATACTAGGGGGGGGGACTGGTGAAACATGATAGGAGTACTGGGTGACCTGGCGGCACATTATGGTATTTTAGCAGGCCAATGATAGCAGAGGGGTGCTCCCACTTAGGGTAGGTTTTATAAGCCCTCTTCACTCTCTCTCATTCCCTCTTTGCCTGCAGGACTCCAGGTAAGTATAAAAACAATTTAATTTGTGGTGCCACATTATGGGAATACTAGGGGGGGGGACTGGTGAAACATGATAGGAGTACTGGGTGACCTGGCGGCACATTATGGT
>WWET01002437.1:58292-72466 GCA_011038615.1 Limnodynastes dumerilii
ATATATATATATGGAATTCTACCATACCTTAACCATCCTCTTCTATCAATCTAACCCTAACCCTCCCTTCCCTGCAGCCTGACTCTACCTCCTCCTTCCCCACAACTTTACCCTATGTCTTCCTTCCCCGCAGCCTGACCCTAACCCCTTCCATCCCTGCAGCTGATTCTAACCCTAACTCTCCCCTTCCATGGTCCTAACCCTGACCCTTCCCCTAAGCCTAAAAGTCCCTGGAGAGGTTACTCACCTCTACTGCGGCAGGTCTGGCGGCAGCGCTTCCGAAAATGAATAGGTGATTATGCCAATCAGCATATTCAGCTCTTCCTAAGAAAAAAATCTAAATAGAGACAGCTGAAAAGGAACTTACGGCTGTCTCTACTTCTCCTTGATAGCCATCGTTGCGGGGACTTCCACTGCTGGTAAGATATCTGGTGAAGCGGTCTTTTGTGTGGATATATTATATTTAAAAAAAGCCCCTTAAGCCCCTTCCCTTAGTAACGTCAACCGATTTCCACACGAATTTGGCTGGCATACTGGCAAAGCGCATACTAGATTATCCGTGTCCTAGATCCGAATCTTTATTTCATATGTGTGGAGATCCGTCCGAGGGTGGGAAGCATTTTTTATTTTACAGTGTGGGTGAGAATAAGGAGTGACGAGCGGATCCGCAGTCGTATGAACCGCTGATCTGCTCGTGTGATTTAAGGCTGTGATTCAATCTCCGCACGAGAAAGGGGAGTGACAGGGGGAACGGATTCCCATCTTCTGTGGGGACTGACAGGCGTACAGAGAGTTAGACTCTGATTAGTTGCTTTGCTAGTTACAATTCCAAATTTCCCTTTCAAAAGATTTTTGAAATCTCCCTAACAGTGCACTATGCTCATCTGCATGGTATGAAACCAGTTTCACTGTGTCTGAGGGATGGGAAGTAATTCACTATAATGCCTCATCTATTATTCCAAATATTAACATTTCACACACAGATACCCCCCACGTAAGAATTCTATTCATAATAAAGACTAGAATTAGAAGTTTAATTAGCGTTGATTATAAGTTATTAGTCAAAGCACTAGCCTGATATGAATAAAATGAATGTAAACAAAATGTAGAAATATAATAATGGTTAATTGTAATATATTAAACAGAAGGCATAAAATTGCCTTTTTAATGACAGAATTAGGAGGCTAGACTGTAACAAATTGATTTTCAGCCTCCTGTTTGATATTCTGGTCTTCTAGAGTCAGACTTCAAAGTAGATTCTAACGAATATATCTAGTAAATATAGACCTGATCCAGAGTTAAGTGCTAGATTCATATGTTAGCCTCCATTGCAGAGGGTTACGTATTTTGCCATCCTGAATTCTGCACACAGGAGTGTAGGGAATGCATATCCATGGGTAGGACCCTCTCTTAAGTATTCTGTAGGCATCTCTGTGTCCACTCAAAAAGCGTATCTCGCATGCATGGTGAGTAGGGCAGTTGCCCATGCGGAGGCTGAATTCCGCACGGAACGCATCAGATGACTGTGTTCCGATGTGGTAACGCACATTTTCTATACTTGTTAGAGGTTTACAGCAATGATACATTGGACATAGTGATGTTGGCTGTATTGACAAATTTTGTTATTGTGGCCATGGCAACCGGAACTGTTGGATATGATGGAAATGGCAAGAAGGAAAAGTGGATGGTGAAATAAATGTCATTTCAGATTTATAAATGAGCATAAATGGGAAAAACATAGAAAAAAGAGAATAGACCATGCAAAAAAAACCTGCTAAAACCTTCAAAAAGGAAAAGTCAACCTGAGAGATTCTAGATATCTATCATGTTCAATAAAGTGCTAGATAAATGGTTCCTAAAATCCACTTTTGTTTTTTAAACCACCAGATCAGATCCATTGATTTCACAGTATAAACACATATAACAAAAAACATTTCCTTGTAATCGATGCTTCCTAAATACCATATTAATAAAAATAATGAGTGTCCTGAAGTAACCACTTACACTTAAAGTCCAAAACAATCCAACAATGGGGTAGATCCAGACCTAAGCGCTTGCCATGTTTCCTCGCATAGCGTATTTTCTATGCACGCTCGCTCGTACGTACTTTGGCCGTTTTACGCTTTCCAAACCCTACCTTAACTTATCAAAGCGTAAGTACTGACGTACATAATAGAATCACGTATGTAGTGGCCTAACTCGGCGCATACTGTACGATTTAAATGCCTCCCTCCATCTACAAAGCATAACTACGAGTGTCGTATGGATGCCCCGCCCCTCCGTCATAGTTACGCTGATGGCAAGTACGTTCAGAGTTACGTGGTGTAATATCTGCCGCGTGCATGCGCAGTAAATACAAATAGGCAATTTTACATCAGCGGCTAGCGTAAAAACGCTCGCGTACGAAGCTCAGGATCTGGCCCAATGTGTTCTTCATAGGAGCTTTTTCAATATAAAGTACATTTCTCCTTCATACAATATACACACAATGGGGTAGAGCCAGAACTAAGTATGTTAGTATTTACGCTAGGCACTGACGTAAAAACACTGTTTTGCATACGCGCGGCAGATGTTACGCCACGTAACTCTGAACGTACGTACCAGCCTCGTATCAACAGCGTAAATACGAACGAAGGGGCGTGGCATCCATACGACACCCAGAATTACGCTTCGGAGTGCTTAGGCAGGTACGTCCGTGTAGCATGTACGTACTTCAGTAGTTACGCAGTGTAAAGTTAAGGTAGGGTTCAGCAACCGTAAAACGGCCAAAATACGAGCGAAGGGAGTGTCTAGGGGAGTGCATAGTAGACACGCTACGTCTTGAAACATAATGGAAACGTAGCTCTAGATCTGGCCCAATGGGCCTAATCCAGAATTAGTAACGTTAGGGAACTTACACAAGCCCCTTCCATAAGCCTCCCTGAATGTAAACTGCGCAGGTGCGTGGAAGATGTTGTGCTACAGATCTCCTAGCATACAGAACTCAGCTCTGTCCACCAAATCCACATGCCTAATCCCCGCAAGGAGGTCAGGGATTGCCATGTAGATGAGGGTGAGTTGAAGGCAGTAGGCCGTCCCACGCGGATCTGCATTCAGACGGAAGCAGATCTGTGCAGAGAACTTAGGGCAGGGTACTGGACACATAGAGAGACAAGGTAGACCTCCGTGTGTGTGGAACATGCACAGAGGTGTGGATCAGATCCAATGTTCCTTATAGTATGGTCCTCAAGAAGTTTGGCAAATAAATGGAATGACATTAAGGTCCAAAAAATGGCAGAAAATAGCAATCTTGGCAAGCTGAAATTTGCATTAAACATGCAGGCTATAGGTGTAGGAGCATGTGAATAAGGAGAGAGTTAGACAGTAGAGAGAGCGGGTGGGAATTAATGAGGATAAGGTAGAGGGGTGATGACAGGAGGGAGGAGGCCCTGCTCATAAGAGCTAACATGCTAAGTGTGAGGGTGTGAACAAACAGGAGACACAGGGATGAAGATGGGGAGGCAGGAAAGCTTAGGTGGAGGAAGGGCAGTCTAGCCTGATAAAGTGGTTTTTGAGGGAGTATATTCTGGATTGCCTGATAGATGGTGGTAGGTTGTTCCAGTGCAGAGGGGCGGCCTGGGAGAAGTTTTGCATGCGGGAGTGAGAGATGATGACATGAGTTCCAAATGTACGACAGACTCTGTTGCCAATCAGCTGGAGCTGTGTGCCGCCCACCCGTGTAACTTCCGCCTCTCACAGCACAGTTTGTACTTTTCGAATTGCAAAAGACTATCATGTGTCCAATATAAAACAGTAGGAGTCCAGATATCGTGCACTCAAATAATAGCAGAGACTCCATCTGGTATAATGAAGTTTCAATAGCTTATATGATAATCTTGATGCGTTTCTTGGCCTTAACTGGCATTTTCATCAGAAGGTATAAGTGCAGGCCAGAAGGGCATGCGATAAATACCCTCTAGCTTATTAATTAGTATATATCAGTGCAATGTAAAAAAAAGTCACCTGCCAAGAAGAGAATACCTTTTTATAACAATGTTAAAACACCATTTTAACCAAATTAGAGATGAAACCAAAGTAGGAAAATCTTATTTATCAATAATAATATGATTACTAGTTTAGTCATATTTTTTGGAGTATCAACCCCCGAACAAAGATCTTGTCTACAAATTTACAGAAACAGGTCGGTACAATCAGCTGAAGTAGGCTGTTAATGAAAACGTCCAATAGGCTGAAGCTTACAGCTGTTCAACACTTAAACTATTTCCAAAATAAAAATTATGATATCATTAATACACAGTAAAACTATATAAAATTGTATTCAAATATAATCATATATTTATCCATGAATGGAATAATCTATTAAAGAAAACATAACTAAACTAAGTCTAATTGAAAAATGAAAAATCTAAATCAATGTTTTCATTCTTGCCCTCGGGATAGAGTGTTTGTAAAATATAAATCCAATAAGCTTCACCAGTGCATAATTTTTTGCATCTATCTCATTTTAATTTTTTTTAAATAAATTTAGAGCCGGCAAATCTAAATAAAATTTTATGCAAACCCCCTGCCTAGCAACGTTACTTTTCTTAGTGTTGCTAGGGACTGGATGAAACTTAATGGTGCAATTTGTGTCAATCCCCACCCCCTAGAAATACTCTCAAAACTGTCATTGGTGGTCAGGGGGGGGGTGCTTCGGGACTCGATTTGCATTAATTGCATCATCAAGCCCCGCCCTGTTAATACATCTATATCTTTCCTACAGGAGGGAAGCAATGAAAAGTAGGCAACCCTGGATTAGAACAGGGATTGCACGGATGAGTGGATATAGTGGATTTACAATTGCAGATCCATACACAGCCCTTGTGCAGGGATCTGATCACATTTGAATCTGTCCCTAAATGCATATGTCTTGTATAGAAAGAACACTTCTGTAATGCCCCAATCACTTTGGGGGTAGGACTGTAGAAAGTACTTTGATTGATACCATTTTGTTTGCTTGCAACAAATTTGGTCTCTGTTAAATATGGACCAATCCAGAGTTTGAAAATCAGAGGAAAACAGGTGGCATTGAACCTAATAAAAACTATGTTTAATTACAAGGGAGACAAAGGTAATGTTTCCTTGCCCAAGTCTAAGGGCCAAATTTACTAAACTGCAGAAAAGGTAAAATGGAGATATTGCCCATAGCAACCAATCAGACATTCTCTAGTATGTAACAGGAAAGTGAGACCCAGAATCTTATTGGTTGCTATGAGCAATAGCTCCACTTTTCCTTTTCCTGCAGTTTAGTAAATCTAGCCCACAGTTTAAAAGTCAAGCTGGTCATTATCTATGTGCAAAGTGTTCTCTGTGCATGCAAAAAATAAATAAATAAATGTTCCCCCTCATTCCGCATGGTAACATTCCCCTGTGTTTCACTTGTTTCTTTAAACTCTGCATCCGATCCAATATTTTCAAGATAAAATAAAGCTTAACTCACTGTTTATTTTGCTAATGACAGAAACAAACAAGTTTGTGCTTAGTCTTGTGCCAAGCATAATAAATAACAATAATTAATTTACAGTCACTGATATTAAAATAATAAGTATTCATTGTTAAATAAACAGACATTTATTATTTAGCTTCTGTATTATTACTGATTGCTGTAACTACTTCCAGAAAAAATGATATAGTGCAATAATATTGAAGCATGAACACGCTATGATAATTCATACCATATAGATAAGGGACATATCTGTATTCATTTAGTTCTATTATTTTATGCATATATAATTTTTTCTATAGTTTGTTAAATATTGATTCTAATTGTACTGACCATATTAAAATGATCTTCTCTGCTATTTAGGAATCACATATAAAATATAAAGATGGCAGATATAGATATTTTACCAATTACAGTGCTTAAGTCTATGTGTAAAATTATATATAGGATACCCATCACCGCGGCAACCCGTGGAGGGAGGCTCCGGTTGCTGATCCTCTATTCCGTCATTGGGACTCAACATCGGGATCCTAATTGTGGTTCTTGCATTGCCCTACATGGTAATTTGACTACATTTCTCTGTGATTTTCATCATTAATATCTTGATTTCAATTCTCTACTAAGGACGGTCTGTATCAATGGTATATATATCTATATTGAAGATATTTAGTAAGCGATATTGGACTTACTATTTTTCATTTTTTCTTGATTACAAGAGCTCATGTAGCCTATTTCATAGACTTATATTGGTGCAATAATAGCTATATTTCATTATTTTTATGGTATAGTACTTAAAGTGTTTATTTTTATAACCCATCATTTCCACTACTTATTCAGTTCATCCTATTTAGTTTCTATTCCTTAATATTTTGGAGATACCATATATCCAGTGCTGTATATTGCAAATTATTATTTTACAAAAACATTTTTATTTGATTTAGGAATCACACCATTCTACATTAAAAAAAAATATGTAAGCACCATATTTATGGCTTCCTATTAAGTTTATTCCACCCAAAAAATATTCTCTGCCAGAATTATAAGTTGTAAATGATATATTATGAACGATGCAACATTTGTAATAATAACACAAGACACTGTCACAGATACCACAGAAAGTGACTAGAAAACCTTATATAATAGAAAGAGGATTTGCAAAGAGGTCACTTTGAATTTTATCCCATAATATTCCACTGTGTTTGTCACCTAACACCAACCCCGTAATTGTTATTTAATCAACCACAAGAGAATTCCCAAGATCATTTTAGAGCAGTCAGGTCTAAAATCCCTCTTTAATATTGAGGAATTGAGAATTGAAGTTCTCCTGCCCAGATTTAGGAAATCAATGAAATACCAACTACTCTTGCCCTGATTAGAGTCAAAGGTATAGTAATAAGGGTTAGTAGTCAGAAAACACAGGATGGAAGTTGCTTAATCAATTTATAGGTAAATGCAAACAGGTGCATGAAAGGCAGTTAATCTGCTAGTCACAGAAACAGAGGAAAAAAATTGCCTCAGCAACACTGCCATAAACCAGTAACAGACTATACTGTTCTGTCTGTAAAATAAAACACAGAACTGTCCGTTACACATATTTGCGCAAAAATATGATAAGCCACCAGCCACCGTCAAGGCCTTTCTGCATATGGTGGTCCTAACTTTAACAATGAGAGTCCCAATGTTGGGTCACATATATATGTTTTTAAATTGAGAGCCAAACTTACCTCAGGAGACACCCCTTAAAGTCTCCAAAATGGATGCTGTGGAGCAGCCCTCCCTCTCAGCTGCTGCTCCCAGACATGCCCACAAACAGTACAGACACAGAATGGAAGTTGCTCAATCAATTTATAGGTAAATGCAAACAGGTGCATGAAAGGCAGGGGTTAATATGCTTCCCAAACCCTGCCTTAACTTTTATTCGCGTAACAGCGTACGTCCGCTAACGGATGTATAGACTACGTGAATGTACGCCGCTTAGCACGCCCATACTGTACACTTTAAATACGTTCACAATTACGCTACGCTAATGAGGGTATTTTCTATGGTGCGCATGCGCAGTACTTAGCAATAGGCGATTTTATGTCTCCGCCACGCGTAAATTCGCTCCGATGCGTTGTTCTGGATCAGGCCCCTTGTGTTTATAATATAGTCTTCATATATAAATGGCAGATTTCAAACTGGAAATTGTCATTGCACTCTTTTTTATTTGAACTTTGATAAATTACAAAATCTAAAATACACACAAAAATAAGTATTTGTGTATTTATTTCTGTATTAATAAGTATTAAGAATTGATTAAAAAGTATTTATTTTAAATAAACAGTGACTTGAAGTTTAAAAAATCTCCTTCTACAATATATCCCCAAAACTATTTCAACCCATATTCTAGTTTGTAAATTCTTCCTTTTTTGCGATGAAATATTTTGTAAAGTCTACAGAATGTTGTTAGATTCGGGGGGGAAAAAAAAAATCACATTTACAGTATTAATCCTTCTGAGAACAGATTCCCAAATTCCACAGATTTACACATATGATTCAGAGATGTAACATCTTTTTTTTTTTTTTAAAAAGGTATTTACAATTGGGAAACGAAATTTAAAACCCTACTTATATATGTAGCCCTAAAGTATTTCAATACTACAGCTTAAAACATTATATTCTCATTTGAAATCAGGATAATATATTGCAAAAAAAATCTACTACTATTTATTGTCCAAATGTTTTTTGATTTTAGCATTCTTTCCTTTTTCTTTTTGAATCAAATGTTATGTAGAAATCTAATCACTATAATATATTATACAGATTTTCAAAGGCAATAAGAGTTATGATCTGTTATACACTTGACAAAGTCTTGTATTAATATCTGCTTTAAACTAACCAGTGGAATTTACCATTTATCTGTTGATGGAATGCTTCCTTTCCTTATGTTTGGTTGCATATGGTAAGGAATTGGCAGTAGAAAGAGAGACGTAATAATAATGCCACTTTATAGGTCATTGGTGCAGCCTCATCTGGAATACTGTGTTCAGTTCTGGAAATCATTTCCCCTATTCACACCTAAGAAACAGTCGCTTCTTAGGTGCGGATCCTTAGTAAAGGACCTCCTATGCATGCATGGGATAGGGGCAAGACAGGTGAGTTAGGTGCGGACCAGGGGCGTAATTAGCCCAAATGGCGTAAACCCCTCTTACCTTACACTCTGAGTCTGACAGCAACTGCAGCGTGTTCAGCTGGGCAGTGCCAGTCACATGACACACTGCAAGAGTGAGCTAATCTCGCAGTGTGTCCTATAGACTGCAGTTGCTCTCAGACTCAGAGTTAAGGTAAGAGGGGTTTATTCTTTCATTTTCTTTCTTTTTGTGTGGGTTTTGTAGGATATGTGACCTGATGTAGCCTTCAAAGCCATCAGCGCCTAGGGAACATGCCCTACAAAACCCATATTAGTTACGCCTCTGGTCTTTTTTCCCGATAGTAGCTACTACCTACGTATCATTTCGTTACGTAGATTGTGTATATGCGGTCTTTATGCGTGTTAGCTATTGGGAAATTAAGACCGTATGTGAAACACGTAGGGTGTTGTGAATCCGGGCCGATATTCCAAACATGTGACTCTAACCTTTGATATATTTTGTAGAATGGATTATAGAAAATCATCTTGTATACAAAAAGAAAATCTTTTTGTCTACACATGACAAAAATTGTGAATATATGACAGTTAACCTGTTGGCTGCTCCAGTTATCAGGGGTGTAACTACAGGGACTGCAAGGACTGCAGAGACTGACAGCTTAAAATAGTGCTCCGCCCCCAGTCCTACCTGGCCATGCCTAGTCCCACCCACTCACTCTTTGCTCTGGGGATCGTGGTTGTCACCTTCCATCATTGACAATTAAAACAGTAAATGCATTAAATTTAGCAATCACAGGATAACATTTTAATGGTCTTAAACCAAAATAAAATAAAATAAAATTATATAAACAAAAAATCCAATTTGCAAATACAGCATTACAACCCGTTACAGCCTTGAAAAGGACTCTTGTAGTTCAAAGCTAGATAAAGAAAAAAGAGACATCTATATACATGAGAAGTAACCAGCTACTCAGGAACTGTAGGTTGATAAATCACTTACTGCCTGTATCATTATTAAAGTCATTATGAAGGAAGGAAATTGTTCAATAAATGGACACAGGAAACTAAAGCCATGAACTTGCGGTCATGAAAAGATCGTTTACAGGGCAGCAAGTCTGTAAAGCCAGAGAGTCTTTGTTAAAGAAAAAATGTTAACATGCAAAACAAGCTGTGCTCATACATTCAGCATCAGCGGCCATGATGCGGAGTGATCCAATGTCACATTATATTTTGGGATCATAGCATAGTGACTCTACAGTTGCTACAGTAGATAATGTGTTCACCTCTAAGTGATATAACAAACTGGCAAGGGCAGCAGACTACCGGAAAAACGGATGTGGTTGCCGGCCCTATTGTGAGAGTTGCCATCTGAACAGGAACGGGTACCTATTGTGACCCGTTAGCGACAGGCTGTGGAGGACTAAGGTTAGGGTGTAAAGGGAAGGTTAGAATTAGGCTACGGGGCATGGTGGGTTAAGTTCAGGCTATGGAGCATGGTGGGTAAGGTTTAGGCTACAGGGCATGGAGGGTTAGGGTTAAGCTACAAGGCATGGAGGATTAGGGCTGAAGAAGGGGAAGGTTATGGTTAGGCTACAGGGCATGGAGGATTAGGGTTAGGCTACGGGGCATGGAGGATTAGGGTTAGGCTATGGAGGATTAGGGTTAGGCTGCTGGACATGAAGGGGCAGGTTTAGGCTACAGGGCATGGTGGGTTAGGTTTAGGCTACAGGGCATGGTGGGTTAGGTTTGGGCTACAGGGCATGGAGGATTAGGGTTAGGCTACGGGGTATGGTGGGTTAAGTTTAGGCTACAGGGCATAGAGGATTAGGGTTAGGCTACGGGGCATGGAGGGTTAGGTTTAGGCTGCGGGACATGAGGGTGCAGGTTTAGGCTACGGAGCATGGTGGGTTAGGTTTAGGCTATGAGGCATGGTGGGTTAGGTTTAGGCTACGGGGCATGGAGGGTTAGGGTTAGGCTATGGGGCATGGAGGGTTAGGTTTAGGCTGCAGGACATGAAGGGGCAGGTTTAGGCTACAGGGCATGGTGGGTTAGGTTTAGGCTACAGGGCATGGAGGATTAGGTTTAGGCTACGGGGTATGGAGGATTAGGGCTGAAGAAGGGGAAGGTTAGAGTTAGGCTGTGGGAAACAGAGGGTTAGGTTTAGGGGAGGGTCAAGGTTAAGGTTAGGTTAAAAGCTTACCTGTCGCTGGAGAAATCTTTGCAGCTCTTGTAGTCACAGCACTGGCGCTCTCTAAAATGGTGACTGCTGACCTGTAGGAATACAGACCATCATTCAGGCAAACCACACCCCTGGATGGGGGGGGGGGCAACTTGAGTTCTCACCTGGCGCCTGGTCTATCCCAGTGCCCCATGGGCTCTATTTACAGAGTTTATTTTGGAGTGATAGGGGCAGTTTTCAATAGAAAACTGCCCTTATCGCTTCAAAATGACATTTCTCATATTTACAAACCCTGCATCGCCAGTGGAAACTATCGTTTCCATGACGATGCAGGACTCCTTCATCTGCCATCACGGGCCCGTTCATGTGAACGGGCTCCCCCTGCACCGCATATTTACACAGCGGTGAAGGGGTGGTGAAGCGGAGTTTCTAACTCCGCTCACCATGAAAATCTAACGCCAGCTCAGGCTGGCGTTAGGAGCTGTCCGCAGGGAGATCCCTGCGATGTGAGGCATGGTGGGTTAGGTTTAGGCTACGGGGCATGGAGGGTTAGGTTTAGGCTGCGGGACATGAGGGTGCAGGTTTAGGCTACGGAGCATGGTGGGTTAGGTTTAGGCTATGAGGCATGGTGGGTTAGGTTTAGGCTACGGGGCATGGAGGGTTAGGTTTAGGCTGCGGGACATGAGGGTGCAGGTTTAGGCTACGGAGCATGGTGGGTTAGGTTTAGGCTATGAGGCATGGTGGGTTAGGTTTAGGCTACGGGGCATGGAGGGTTAGGGTTAGGCTATGGAGCATGGAGGATTAGGTTTAGGCTGCGGGACATGAGGGGGCAGGTTTAAGCTATGGGGCACGGTGGGTTAAGTTTAAGCTATGGGGCATGGTGGGTTAGGTTTAGGCTACAGGGCATGGAGGATTAGACAGACCATCATTCAGGCAAACCACACCCCTGGATGGGGGGGGCAACTTGAGTTCTCACCTGGCGCCTGGTCTATCCCAGTGTCCCATATCTGAATGTAGCCCTCACCTGCTGACAAGAGCAACAGTGCTGAGCTATCAGCTGAACTTGGAATGTAGGAGGTGCCCTGCTACCATGCACTCTGGTGGATTTACCACATTGGACACTTACTATTTTATTAGTGAAATTTAGCGCCTAAGCAATGTACAAAGGAGATATATTTCATTAATGAATAAAGAGTACATTTGCTCAAACCACGTTACAGTGCAATGGGATTAGTGCTATTTTTCTACATGAAGGGAAATAGTGGCTGTATTTTTATTAGCACACAAAGACTGGACAGCTCTGTTTATAGAATGCAAGGCCACATAGATATGAAACTAAATAATGTTATGGGGTGGGAGAGGTAGACAGACAGGAAGAGGGAGCAGGGAGAGGGAGCTTTGTCTTTGTCCTGATTGTCAAAATGTCATATTTGCTGTTGTCTGTTATTTAGGGAATTCAGTTTTGCACATCAGGGATCTTGGGGGGGAGGGGGAGGCTTCGGCCTAGCCAGAGTAAAATTGGAGGGCACATTGGGGTAGATCCAGAACTCCGCTTGCAATCCGTTTACTAGTGTAGCGTATTTTCGCGTGCGTACCTTCTATACACTCCCCTAGGCACACCCCTTGAATGTACATACTTTGACCGCTTTTCAAACCCTACCTTAACTTTTGACCGCTCACGTCCGCACACGTACGTATAGGCAGCACAGAGTTACGCCGCTAAGCACGCCCATACTGTACGATTTAAATGCAAACCCCCGCCTACATTGTGTAATTTAAGCATACTTACGGCTAATGTAAAATTGGCACGCCCCCTCGAACGAATTTACGCAACTGATGCGTGACTGGCCCATATGCTCACAGTTACGTTACTTAGCGTATCATCTTTCGTGCGCATGCGCAGTATATACAAAATATCGAATATACGTATCCGCCAGGCGTAAATTCGCACGGAAGCATTGTTCTGGATCTGCCCCAATGTTAATAGTGGCCCCCTAGCAGACCATACAATTCACAAGGACTGAAGGTGAGAACAAGGGTACCCATCTCCTCAGCCAGTTATAATCTCCGGCTAGAAAGTCTGGTTCCGAAAAAGGGATATTCGAAAGTTACTTACACTTTTTGAATTTTTTTTTAATGAATTTTATGAGTCCGATCCATAGTTTTATTCTAACATTTTTTGCTGCGTCATTTATTGTGTTTTGTGACTTATTTAATTTTTTCATATTGTATATGGCATCTGAATATATCTATACTGGAACAGCGCAAGTGGTAATGAAGCACTTCCTATTAATAACACTTACATGTGTGCTGACCCTGAAGGTCCGGCTGTCCTTCTTGCTGCAGTTTCTAGTCTTTACATTATGCATTATTGATTAAAGTCTTCTCTTTCTCTGCTAACTGATAAGTAGGATTTTAGTAATCCAAGATGTCCCGTCTATCTCTCTGGTCTCAATGTGAAACAGGGTATGTAAATGTTACAGTCAACTGCCAGTGTCCTCATGCCGTGTCAGAGATTATATCACGGTATTACAAACAACTGGATATTTTATACTTATATCTCTACTATTTTAGTTCAGAGGCGTCTCTTATAATATTAAAAGACTGATACAATGCCAGTTTTGTCACTTTTACATGTGAACAGCACAATATTACAAGTGTCATTAAACTCCTATCTGTGTTCAGATGTTCAAGATGAAACCATAGAGAAATTTTAGTATGTGAATTATATCACTGTAAAAGACCAGAGGGCCAATTGATAAACTGTGATATCTTTTTAACAGCAACCTAAGTCTCTGTGCCTTTATTTGTGCCAAATTATCGCTATCGGCTTTGGGGGAGGGCGAGGTTCTCAGCTGTCTGGCAATTTATAGTAAAATAAGTAACATAAAAAAAGAATGAAAAACAAAGACAATTAATGTGCAGCAGCATTGTGGGCATCAAGCATGTAATCAAGTTTCACAAAATGGTGCTGAAATCAATTTATAGGTCAATAAACCAGTACTTGCAAGGCATAGGTAATCTGCACAGAAACAAATGAAAATATGTCCTAGCAGGAAATTAGTAAGTAAATTGAATTCAGCATAACATTATTAAAAATTATACTAGTATTAGACAACTATATTACTAAGGATAAACACAGCAATATCAGCAATATGATCTGATACTAGTGCATGTATGACTCCAAAATGGCCGACAAAAACAACTAAGACCTGACTAACACACAATACACAAAATGTTGGTTGATCATATAGGTTAATACAGACAGGTGCATGAAAGGCACAGGGGTAATCTTCTTTAACAGAAATAAAGGAAAGAAAACATCTGTTACCGTTACACATATTTACAAATATATGATAACCAGCCACTAACAAGGTCGTTCATGG